>MQRK01231160.1:4569-23572 GCA_001938485.1 Girardia tigrina
GTGTGTTGACAACATGGGGGGATATTTTGATTAAAAATAAAATGTTATTATTTAAAAAAAATCGATTTACATTTTACTTTAATTTTGACCCGTTTCATATCGAACAACCTAATACTTTATTGAAAAAAAATCGCAAGGACAGATTGAACTGGCAAATCAAACGCCAATTAATCGATTAGCAGAGGCCCTTCGTGGTAAAGGAAAAACGGCCTGGTATTATTGACAAATATTCATGTTAAAAACTAATTTATTTGATAGATTTCATTAATTCGCAAATTAACTCAGAATTTCATTGAGGAACTGAAAAAAAATCCCTTCAAAGTCTTTAGAGTCCACCAAAATACCATAAATTCCAGTTCAGAATATTTAAATTTAATCGGGAATGAGGCCGAAAACACGGAAAAAATCGAAGAGAGCTCCGAAATCGAGACTACTCAGTGATGTAATTTAAAATTATTCTACTTCAGAAAACTCAGAAGACAGCACTACCCGAGAATATTTCAGAAATGACAGTTGAATCCGTAAAAAATATTAATTCATCGTCTCCTTATTCTATTGACGAAGAATTTCGCAAAAGATATTTATTTCCAATGAACAAAAATCTTCAAGTTCATTTGAGAAAATTTGCCATCAATGATTTAGTTTTGTTGAAACGCGTAATCAAAATACAAAACGCGGAAAATTTGATGGATTTTACAACGATGATGAATTTTGTGTCGTTAATTCGTTAAATGAAGAACAAGTAAAAATCAATAATCTAAACACAAATGAAGAAAAAATTGTATTTGGAAGTAAAATAAAAATATTAATTTGATATGCTTATTTCATAATTAGGTTTATAGAATTAAAATAGAGCTTAAAATGAAAGCTCACAACAACCCATAAAATTACCCATAAATTTGCACAATGTTAAAATTATCTTAAATAAATTCACCGAAAAATGTCGGTCAATCGAGCAATAAAAACTGAATATAGTTTCACTAATTTTTAGTTTTGATATTTAAAAATACAATCAGATTAAAATATTTAAGCAAAATAAGATTAATGTATTTTATTAATTTGCGTATAAAATAAAAAAAGAGAACGGGTGTATCGTAGGTGAATTTTCGTTAAGTCGGGGTTTTGATTTTATAAAATGTGAAGGCAACGTTCGTTAAATCGAGGTTTTCGTTAAAATAGGGTTCGTTAAAGTAGGGGCTTATATACATATAATGTACGGAGTTTCGACAGGGATTTCAATATTCTTTCGTTAAATCGTGGTTTTCCTTAATACGAGGTTTGACTTTAGTATGTGAGATATTCTTCAATCACTTCAGGAGATTTAACATTTTTGCTATTTGGATTTTTCATGAATACTGTTAGTTTCATTCAACAATATCACAATATGAAATTTATAAAGGCTGCAAACACAATTTAAGACGAACATCCAATTAAAATGGCAATTGGTAATCTATTATTTCAATAGACAGTATCGTTAATTATAGAATTTTCAGCTCTATCCCAATACACACTATATTCAAGCTCAAATTCAGACAAGCACATAAGCCTCCCCCGACTGTGGTGGATAACTGTGTATTACAAATAATACTCAGCATTGGCTCACAGAGTAGTGAATCATAGACTTAGTATCGGGTAGAAACCAGTTGAGAAATACAAAGTTTTCTGATCCTCTCACACGGTTTCGGGTGCATGAGTGTGAGCTTTCAATGCAGATCACGCTTTGGCTTCCCTCTGAGAAATGACCAGTTACGTTTTTTGTTTCATGATTCTGCAGACTTTTGACTGTAAAAACTGACTTAATGCAATGGGGAAAGGGGCAATGAAACACTCCCTTATCAGTTATATTATCCAATTGTAAACTCACTACTATACTAGGGATTACTTCTGGACCCTCCTCATCAGTTACACAGACAGACACTGGCTTATCATGTTCCACGTTCAAGAGCAAAGGTCCAGTACATCTTTCTGTTTCTGCTCTTTGTATTACTTGGATGTTCGTGGATTCAATGATCAATTAATAAATGCCGTTGTAGCCATCCATCAGTTTTAGAACTTTTGTGGCAGTTCTCTATGGAACATAGGAATGAACCACCACCTCTGTGTCGTAGGCGCCGTGGTCAGATGCACATTTTAATGTGTTTTGTGAGTTCCTTCTGCTAAGAAAATTTTTTAAAGCAAGAAGGCAGTGTGCAAGCTGCTAGCTCAATACACAGCTGAAACATTTTTGGATATTCTTTCTCGTACTCGACTGCCTCTTTCAATCACTCAGATATGGTTCCTTTGATCAGGTATATAAATTCTTCCTCATTGTTGAGAAGCCCTCTTTCGTTTAGACTCTCCCTGCATTCTGTCAATTCTGCCAGACCGTTGAATATGCAGAGCACATCGCGGGCAACGCGCTCTCTCATCAGTTGCTTTTTACGGTCACTGATTCTGTGATTTTCTGAGGCGAACCTAGTCATATCCTTCCGTGAATTATATTCATAGAATACTATGCGTCTTTTGGCTAGAATCACTTTTGCCCCAGTCAGTCCAATCGTCATATCCTTATTCGGAATCCTGTCGAGTTTGGTCTTCCTGAGAGCTGTTCTCGAGCAGCAATTATGGAGGCTTCCTTATCAGACGTTGTCCAGCACTAGGGATCGGTTAAACGCACATTTAAACGTTTAGTTTCATAATTTGTATTAAACATTTAGCAATCATTAAACGCGTTTAACCGTATTTTTCAATGCTTGTTCTTCTTTGATTAGACATAAAACTAATTAGCTGAACATTTTACGATCATATAATTTTGCAAATGTACTGGTTGTATTATTCCCAATCACCAAAAAAAGTGCATCTTACACATATAAAATATTCATGACAGAAAATTTCCAAAATCAATATAATTTTCTCAAGACAGTTTTCGGAAGATTTTTGATAGGACGGTAGATAATTCATTACTTTAAAACGCTACGTGATTCATTCACCATTGAGGCTCACAGCAATCGACATTGTAGTTTATACACTATAGTATAGATTTGCCTTAATACACAAAGGAGTTTTTGATTTGTTGGAAAAATAGTTTCGGTATTTATTAGTTACAAAGATAACTCTCAATTTTAACCCAACAGGTGTTAGATGTTCTAAAAATCGTTTGAACTCTTTTGCTCTCTCTGAGTACGGTAATTTTAAATTGATAGTCATTTAATATATATATATATATATCTTGGTCGCGTTGCGATTCCATTTTTGCTCATTTTTTGAACCCATTTGTTTAAAATAAAATAATTTAATTAAAATAATTGATTAAAACTAATTAAAAATAAAAATTAAATTAATTAAATTAAATATATATAAGTATATATATATATATGTATATATATATATAAATAAATATACATATGATCATCAAGTTCATATGGTTTTGTGATGATTGCTGTAAAACCAAGTGACAAATAAATTTAAAAATTAAGTCAAATCAAGAATTGACACTAATTTGATTTGCCGTTTTTTAATTTATTCACTCCGAAACTCTTCAGACTCTCATCCAAACCCAATTTCTCATTTTTTAACAAGTTTAAATGAAGTCGAGATTTACGACAGTTGATATTATCGCAATTATCAAAGAAATCAAACGACATTATGTCGGACACCGCGCGATTCAAATTTACGATATCGATAATAAAACGTTTTTAATCAAATTATCCAAATCGGGAGAAGAGAGCAAATCGTCATTGATTGCTTTTTGTTTGTGGTGGTGACAGAGAGCAGACACACAAATTTGTTGAAATATTGTCAGCCAGTCAGAGTTCAGTGGCTTGTGTGTTCGGCCTGGATTGTTGTTGATTGTGAGCCTCATTTTGTTGTGATTGTCTTTCTTGCCAGTTGTGATTTGATGAGTGAGGAATTTGCGTGTGTGTGTTTGATTTGGTGATTAATGTGAACGTAAATCACACAATTTTAAAACGAAATAAAAATTTTGAATTTGCGGGATTAATTTTTTTTTTGAATTGCTGAAAAGCATTGAAAAAGGAAAAGAAAAATTAAAATGGCTGGCATTAGTATTGAAATCAATACTAGCGTTGAAATTTTATTGAGAGATGGAAATCGTATGCTTGGAGATGTTATTCATTATGATAAAGCATATGGATTTATTTTTCTTAAAAATTTAAATAAAAAAAATTATGTCAACATGATCTATGAGCAATTTATCAAAGAAATATTGAGCACAAAGAAAAATGATCAAGTAGTTGAAGATCTGTTGGCGTTGTCAACACAAAAGATTATTAAAAAAACTAAAATGAATAAAGAGCGTCGAGCAAATATCATTAATTTGAAATTTTCGCCTGAAACACAATCGTTGTACAATTTCCTCTTGAAAATGCTTCAAGATAATATTAAATGGGATAGAGAAAATATTTGTATCATGAATAAATTCCTGTTGAAATCACCTTATAAAGAGAATGATTTAATGCCAATTGATTCTGAAGGTGAACATATCAGTATAATCGCTTCATTCATTAAAGCTGAAAGAGATTATCATCATAACACCGCTGATATTTTTGAATCTCTATTTTCAAATTTACTGAAAAAGTGAGATGTAGCAAATTCAAATAAATCAGCTACGAGTTCTAAAGGTTCAACAATTTATACTAAAACTAAAACATGGAATAGTGACGATAGTACTAGTTTGCAAAGTCAGCCTGGAAGTGCATCTTATGATCAAAATCAGCCATATGTTTTTAAAAAATGATACGATTCTTCGTCTTCTGTTCCAACATGTCGAGCATTATATGACTTTAGCGCTGAATCAACAAATGAACTTCTTTTTGCTGAGGGTGACGTAATAAAGCTTATACAACAGGAATATCAGTGCAGTGGGCTGATTCTGACGAGCGCACCTTTTCTGACGAATTTTAAGCCCCGAGTGAGACGAAGGAATGAATGGAGCCTAATAATAAATTGAAGTTACAGTTTTACAACATTTGTTCCAATGCATAACGGAATACCTCTGAACGATTATATCAAACGAATGACTATCGGAGGGAGAATTTTGACTAATCGATTAATTGAAGTTATTTTTTACGGACAATTGGACGTTCGGAGTGAGATGTATATCATGAATCAATGTAAAGAGGATACATGTTTTGTGTCACAACAGTTCTTAAAAAATCTAACTCGAATCAGTAGCGGTGCGATACAACTAGCAGTCTTAACCGGTGAAGATTTTTCTCAAAATCAATTCGATCCGATTTCAAATTCAAATAATAAAAGAACCTCTGCTGAGATACAAAATATCTTAATATCTATTTACATATCTTACTAGCCAAATATAAATTAATTTTAGAAAGACTAATTTAGTGAAAGTCATTGAAGTGTCCTTTGTTTTTGTTCATACATTAAAAGTACTCATTTCGTCTTTAGAATGTTCGGTTAAAGGAACGGTTAAACGTTTAATTATTTAAAGGGATTACGGTTAAACGTTTACCATTTTTACTAAACTTGCCGACCCCTATCCAGCACTCACTACCATAATAGACTGCATGGAAAATATTAGTCTCAATCAGTTTTCTCTTCAATACTATTTGGACGCGGTTACTCTGAATTGCAAGTTTCAATACTTTAAGGTTCCGCATTCCATTTCGTATTCTTAGACTAATTGCCAATATACTTCCGAGATAGCAGAATTATTTCACCCATTCTATGACCTTCTCACGACATTTTACTTGCGATATTGCGGAGCCTGATTCGTCAGTAAGGCACATGACTTTTGCCTTATTGGCACTTATTGTGAGTCCAAACTCCAGAAATGTGCTCCTTAGTAAATCCAAGTTTTTACAGGCTCGATTAATAATACAGTCGATGATACAGAGGTCATCTGCATATGCAAGTCTGTTCACTTGAAATTCAATACTTTGCTCATCGATCAGAGTGACACCTCCCCCGAATTCTTTCAGTATAGCCCTTTTGATTACTTCATCGAAGACCAAGTTGTGTGATGGGAACACATACGCAAACACATACATACTAGACACATAACATAAACAATAATCGTTTCAGTAGAGGGTGTCTCATATTTTATTTTTAAACCTGTTTGATTGTGCAGTGAGATACACATTACTCCAAACACGCAAGTAGGCATGCAGACACAGAAACACAGAGGCAGTGGTATTGTATCCCATCAAAATGTTTCTGCAAACATCTCAATTTGAGTTTGCATGCAGGATTGACACTGTTAAATGAAACCCACAGTATACTATTCAAAAAAGAGAGCTGAATCAAATTGTATAGACGTCAATAAGAAAATTTTGTACTATTGGCTAAAATAGTGAACGGCTCTATAGTGTACAGAAGGAAACTTCTATTTATTTTGATCTCGTTTTATAAAAGGCAGAGAATAATATATGAATTTCGACCGTTGAGATGTACTTCAGGATTGTAAAACAATGCTTTACCTATCGAAAGACTATGTAAAAAAGTTTTCTAGACAATACCAGAATGAAATATTAATTAATTTATCAATTTTCTTCATGAAATTGGTGAAATATGATTAAAACTTAAATTAGATAAAATAAACATGAGAGATATTCTCACCTATTTGACAATGCTAGACCTCCTTCAACACTTGAAGCCAAGTGAGAACATTATCCCAACCCTTGTATTTACCAAATTTTAATATGTGTGTTTCGAAGATGTTTATTAAAATAATAGTTATGTGACGAAACTTTCAGAAATGACGAAGAAGGGAAACATTTGTGTGTTGCAGGTTCTAAGAACAATATTTGAAACAACTTTCAGTCATTAACTACATAATCCGTTGAATCATTGCTACTGAAGATGAATAACGATAGAGATTACATTACAGGAGACAGGAATTTTCTTCATAGAGTGGGGATTTCAGTGCGATTGTCTATTTTATTTCGAATAATGCCTCTCACGTAAAGTACTAGATGAAAATTTTATAGATGATTATGTTAATAATGAAAATGTATGCTTAATGATTAAGATGCTACTATGCATATCATTTGTTCCACTTGCCGAATTAATATTGCTTTCGAAGAACTGAATAATGCCCCTTCAGATGTTGAGAATATTTTGTATGACAACGAGGAAGACAATTATATTGGTCACTAGAGAACAAGTCGCAGAGAGATTTTAAGATCTCCTGTAACATAGAGGAACTTTTGAGATCCAGTTAAGACAATCTGCCACAAACAAATAATTCAGGGGAGAGAAGGCACTACGCTTTCAGAGATCTGTACATGGCTACCATTATAGTGTCTACAACCTGATCGAAATTGCCCTCTGAGAAGAAGAGTATACTAAGAACATATAATTCAACGATAAGACACTGATGAAAAAATGTAAAACTGCAAGAAAGTCAAAGTATGGCAACATGCCACAGATATAGTTTCTACGTGAAATTGCTTACAGTTTTACCCTGAAAAAATACATGTAATAAATCAATTTTACTTTCTATTTTATAAATTTCCTAATTGTATGTTATAAATAAATACATGTATTGATTTAATTAGTTTTTTTCATTTAGAATTGTGTAAAAATATTTTATTAAATAAAAGTAAAAACTCTGAATTGAATAAAAATAGAATAAAAAATATTAGCGTATTTTTTCTTAAGGAACCATGTGTAAACTTTGTAGCAAAGGAAGAAAGGGTCACAAATTCCATTTTTGCATAGACAGACTGTGATAGATATTGATTTCATTATTTTATTATGCTTCATCAGTGGCAATAGCAGTTTGTTTGCAAACAAATAAAAATTACGTAACTTCCGTTGTATTTATTATTTTTTTAATAATTATTACATCTTCTATTTTTCGACATTTACAAATAAAAATTATATTTATGATAATATTTATTTTTAACGGTTATCGATTTGAAATTGGTTTAATTTGATTTGTATATTATCAATGCCGGCTAAAAAAAGTATTAAAAAGAATGATAAAAAGATGTCGAAAAATGATGGTAAAAAGAAACCCGACCCAAACCAAAACAAAGCAAAGACAAGCAAATTATTAGATAAAAAAGATGTTAAGGTTGTTGAAAAGAAAGAAAAAGAATTACCACCTCTGCCGAGTAATTTAACAGCAGAACAGTTGGTTGAGTTCAAAGAAGCGTTTGAGCTATTTTGTGAATCTGAGGAACAGAAAATTCCAGCTTTGGGTGTGGTTACATTAATGAGAAAGTTAGGACTGATGCCGAGTGATGAGGACGTTCAAGTTGAGTATTAGAATTTGTATTAAAAAAATCACCTTCAGTAATACATTTTAAGAAAATTATCGAAGAATTGGACCCGGAAGGAATTTTAGCATACGACGGTTTGGCTTTCGAGCATTTCTGTTGTGTTGCAGCAAAGAAAATCGATGAAGTTTATAGAGAAAACGATGTCATTGAAGCTTTTAAAACGTTTGATGGAGAAAACACAGGCATCTTACATATTGATGAAATAAAACGAATCCTGACGAAAATGGGCGACCCGTTAAACGAAGATGAACTAGACGCATTAGTCGATTCAATGGAACCCGACGCGAATGGAAACGTAAAATACGATGAATTCGTTAAAGAAATGATGCTCGACTTTTAAAACGAAAAGAAAACAAATTGAAAATCACTAAATTCACTGATCGAAAATTTATTAGTGTTTATTGATTAAATTTTCAAAATTGAAATAATAAGTAAAAATAAGTACTTTTATTAATCATATATGATATATTGACATTTGCCTGATTCGCAAAATTTAATATACAGTCTTTTACAATAATACAAATGCATAGTTATAAAGAAAAAAATCTCTATCATTATTAACCAGTCTAATTCCCAACATTCACAACAAAATCTACATTCAAAACTGTCAAAGGCATTGTTCTAAAAAAATATTCAAAATCGCATAATTGTATAAGCTAAAGAGAGGTCAATTTTCAAAGATAAATTAAATGATATATATATGGATAATATATTATCAATTTTGTTTCGGTTTTTTTGTTTTGTACAAGAAATTTGTTTTGTGATTCGTTTTTCTTTTTCTTTTTTTTGTTTAAAACGAAAATCAGGAAAATATAAAACTCGAATTAACTGATTTTTCATCAAGAATAATTAAAATTTGGTCGCATACAAAATCTAAATAATTTATGTACAAATTACAGTTTACAAAAATTAAAATCCAATCAATATTTAGGCACAATTCATAAGAGTACAAAACCATCAGAAAATTAACAATATGTATATGAATGTATATATATGTATATGAATATGTATAAAATATAACATATCAATAGTTATATTGATTTATATTATTTATACATATACATATAAATATATATTTATATATAAATGTATTATTTCAATATAACCATTATCTGTATAGAATTTACAAAACTATCACAAAATTAACTCTTTAAATAAAGTGATCGTAATCGGTAATGAAGTAAAAAAAATCATTAGTTCATCCATCGTCTACAATTTCTGGCGCCACACAAACACGGGATTTTATCATCTTTCCCATCATCCAAATCAAATTTATAATCATAAGTCAACTCTTCGCCCTTTTCAATTTTTCTATTCGATATTATAACAATATGACTCTCTTTTTCGAATTCCAGATGTTCTGTAACACAGTTCGGCTCACAACAATGATTGATATATCGTGCCAAATCACCGGCTCGAGTCGCATCGATGACTGTCAATGGATCGAGACGAAACATGTAGATTCCTTGTTTCTTGCTTTCATATTTCTTTTCGCGAATGTTCGCTACCTCATTTCTGATCAGTTCACCTACGTATTCAATGATCATTGTGCCTTTCTCGAGATCTTTAGCGGCATACAGACCGAATCCTTGGATTTTTGAACGTTTTAAAACAACATTAAATTTTGTTTCGGATTTGAGTTTTCGGTACTGTTGCCATTTGCTACTGAGAGTGGTTTTGTTATAAAGACAGTTGTCAGACTTCGCAGACGACGATGACGTCGCTAGTAAATGCTGTCGAACGAATGTCGGATACTGATGGATCGTCGGTTTATGAGAATGTCGATTGAGTCTGACGAACGGTTCGGACCGCATCGATCCACTCATATTGATAGGTAGGGGCATTTCGACTATCAGCTGCATTTTACCGAACTTGAATGCGTAATCACTTAAACTCTCCAATCCTGGTAAAGATTCGATCGCTCTCAACACGTGAGGCTCCGTCAATCCGTACAGATCTTCGGCTTTGATATGTTCTGGGAAAAATTTCACGATTCGATTCGATTTTCGGAGATTGGAGATTTTCTCCATGATTACTCGCCACGACTCGAAGCACGTTGAACCGAAATACGATTCGTTCTCGAGATTTTCGTCTTTAGCGGTAACTTTAAATAAAGGCATGTCGTTGTTGATTAGGATTTCGCACTCATATATGGCGCGGCAGTTAACTAGTCTCGTCGACCAATGGATTCGACGGGACTTGAACCCCGTCGGATAGACGTGATTGAGATTATGAAAGTTACCGGAGTGGATTTGGTGCGGCAATAACTGCCCGATTGAAAGGACGATCAATGAACCGATTCTCAGGAAATAATTCTGATCCTCGTTATTGATTGTGGAGGCGACTTGCGAGAATTCGTCACGCGATATGTAGACTCGCCGGTCCACTGACAGATTGGTCAGATGAGGTCCGAGATCTTTTGACTGATGGATCTGGCAGTACATGGCTCGATCGGCGTAAAATAGACACCCTTTCTCTTGAGCGCAAGGCACATGGTATTTCAGGGTGCATCGCGGGTAATAGCAAGCGATCCCCGCGCCGGGTTTTCCACACGAACTACAGATTGATCTCAACGAGCTTCTAAACGACTCCGGGACATTATTGAGCGCACCGCATTGCATTTCAAACACATTATTACACCACAATGAACAGTTAATGTGCAACCATTTGTCAGCATCGAGGCACAGCAATCGACCCGGTCCATTTTCTGATAAATCTCCCGGCCGTTCACACAATGCGCACAATCGATAATCGTTCAGATCGGGACGACGAAGGACCGATTTCGATTTGATCGATAATCGATTAAAATGCGATTCTGATATGATTGAACTGGTTGAATCTTGAGCGAGTGCGGAATGATGGAACACGTTATATTTGCTGCCTTTGTGAAGTTTCTGTGACGGTAATTTCAATGGTGGAACATTGGCGAGTGCTGATTTTTTCTTTAGCAGTTTATCATTAATTAGAGCACCCAAGCGTTTGGAAATCTGTTTCGATTTTGGTATCGATCCTTGTACAATGACTGAGGCTTCGGATAATTCGTCCCCAATGAAAATACACTGATCTTTGAGCTCGGAACATTTGTTACTATAGTTACTGTTATTGTTATTACTAGTGCTTTGGTTGTCATCGTCTGCCAGCGAGTATTCCTGCTGGCAGGTGTCATCACAGAAACATAAATCCCGATATTTCGATCGATCACACAATACATTATTATTATTAGTATTGATTGATTTCTGATCGGAAATCGGTTTGTCACAGTTGGAGCATTTCATTGACGGCTTGTTGAGAAGAGCTGTGGATTTGTAAACCTTTTCTGAATAAATAGGAAATTCGGTTTTATCCATTGATAAAAGGTTTTCTATGGTTCTGCTATTATTGTTGTTATTATTTCCACCGATTCCGAGACAATAATTACTCGAATCGAGTTTATACGAGGAGCTTTGAACTACGGATGTATTATATCTCTCGGAAATCTCTTTTGGGATAGCGTTACTCACAATACTGTCTTTATCGATAGCGATTTCCCCGCCACGAGTTGTTTCTTTGAATTCTACTGAACTGTAATCGATACCAAGAACATCGGTGATGTTCCGGACAATCTTTTCGACATCGTCCGGTGGATTAATGGTGAATGTAACGAGTAATTTCTCCCGAGTCGGAGGTCTATTAGTGGATCGAGATTGTTCGATGTTGTGACCCGGTTTACTGACAATCTCTCCGGTCTCAGAATCAATCAACGCATGATCGGTAGAGATCGGTTCAATTGTCGGTGTTGTCGAGTATTTATGAGACACTTGAACGCGGGATATTCCGGTTGCTCGGAGTACGGATTGATTATTATTTTCAGGCTTTCGAGCTGCACTTGAATCGGGATGATCGAACTTCAGATAATCCTTATTCGGACAATGAAATACAGACAATTGAGGTGATTGAGTGCGATTGGGTGGATGGAGCATTTCTAAATTCGGTCCGGATAAATTAACCGACGGAGATGATATCGGATCACAATTAAAGACGCTGAGATAATCCAATTCGTTGTTGTTAGGAGATGCGGCAATCAAACATTCGATATCGTCAGACTCGTGGGTGGACAGAAGCACTCCTTCCGGGATACTGGCGTTGATGTTCTGTAAAATAAAACTATTTTCGGATGACAATCGATTTTCGTGATCATTCATACAATTTTTATTACTATTAGTGCTAGTATTCTGATTACTATTGTTATTAATTTTATTTGTATTGTTATTAATATTATTATTAATCCTCATCGGATTAAGTTGAGGAATGCTGAAAGGTATTCGTTTGTATTTGACACAATTGTCTTGCAGCTGATGAATATCCGAACACTGATTCGAACGCAATTTACAACCGAGAGGTGCAAGAACTGTTAGATTATTTTTAATTCGCGGTTCATGCACAAGTTTACGGAAATTCGGAACACCCAACAATTTTGCCATACTTTGTTGACAACGTTGAATTGGATTATTTTGTTTCTCACTAAAAATCATCGGTTCTGACATTTTTTGTTTCTTTGTCGCAGTTTTGTTAACTGACGAATTTCGTCGTTTATTAGCTTTCGAACCGGTCTCACAATTACCACTGACCAACAGCGATTCTTCCACGAGATTCGGTTTCTGACTGATTTGGCAATTAGTGGGATATAAATCGGTTTTCGGGATAGATTGAGCGAGAATATTAGATTTGATCACATCATTTGAAATCGGTTTAACATCCGATTGATTGAAAAATTGCGGTCCCATAAAATTCGCACTGGAAATCGATTTATTCGAACGTTGTTGAATCAATTGATCAGTTGAATGTCTATTCGGAAACGGAATGGTGTTTTGAAGGGTCGATTGAATATGAGAATTAGTATCAATAGATTGTGATAAAATCGGTGATGAGATTGAGCTGGATATTTCAAGTAAATCGAGTGGATTTTCAAGAAACGGCCGAGAAACATTTTCTCTCGATTTAATAACACTAAGAAATACATCCTCATGCGGATCACTACTCAGAGCTTTAATCAACACTTCTTTGATCACTTCGGAAATCGTATCTCGGGATTCATTCATCAAATTTGTCGACATCAATGGTGCAACCGTAACAATCGATTCGGATTCTTTTGAAATCGTTGCAAATATCGACATGTCTTTCTGTTCAATTGACGGTTCTTTTTTCATTACTCCCAATTCATTTCTCTCATTCAACTGATTGTTTGATATGGTATTTGACGAATGAGCTTTAATCGATAAATGAGTTGTGTTCATGTGAGGCGGAATTGTTGAGGTCGTTAAAATCAAATTATCTGGAACTTGGGCCGGCAGAACCTTTTGAACGAGAATTGTCAATTGATTCGGAGCCGCTGTAATATCACTAGAGTTGTCATTACTATTCAAACATTGTGGTGTTTTGATATTTAAATTCCGTTTAATATACTGCTTTTTATTTTTGTTGCTATTGTTGTTATTATTCGACAACAAATATTTCAAATCGTCTGTTGGATTTGTCATATTTGACGCAAAGCAGTTATGAAGATTGGAACTAGGCGGATTTTGAGCAATTTTGAAATCATTTGACGCATTTTGATATTTCGGATTGATTAAATTCAACGATTGATTGCTATTATTAGGCACAATGGTGTGAATAGTATTTTTATTTGAGCCGATTACAGTACATGATAATTGAGCCGGTGAAATAATACTCGGTGATCCCAGATTCGATAAATAAAACTGCTGTTCACTTTGGTTTTTTTCCATAAGTTATAAAAATCGAATTTCAATATCAATGTTTTTCGAATAATTTCAATCTAAAAAACGAAAAAAAATGATTTTCATTAGAAATCAAATTTTGTTTTCTTCAAATTGATTTATGTTCAAAAAAAATCAAAAAATTAAATTTTACCAAACGAAAAAATATATCAATTTTAAAAATTGATATAATGAAAAAATCATCGGAAATGAATTTTTAGAATTAGTATTATTGATCATGTTTTTTTATAAATCAAATCAAAGAAAAATATGATTGAAAAACAATTGGAAAATAAAATTAATTAATATTTAATTTATAAATTATTCAAATCGCCATAAGTATTAAATTTGTATTTGTTGATAAACAAATAATTTATAAACAAACGACTAAAATTGCTATTTTAAAAGTTGATGAATTAATTTTTTAGATATTTATCAAATTATCATAAAATCAATGAAATAAAAACAGAATCGATTTTTATTTTTTTTTCACAATTTCAAATCTCGGTTTTTTAGCTTGTTTACTGCCTTCTTTTTCACTGTTTAAAAATAGATCCAATTTCGAAAGATGAAGAAACGAATAGATTTGTTTCGATAAAACTCTAAAATGATACGTTATTTTTTATGAAAAAATATCAATAATTTTATTAATTAACCTATTTTCTAAAAAACTATTGAAATCGTCTTCGGAAAATTTTAATAAATCAAGCAAAGTATTGATTCGCCGTAAAAACAATTTGTGATTTTTCCATGTTATTCCGGGAATTTTTAGTAAAGTATCAACGACAGTTTCATTGTATTTATGTTCTTCCGAAAATAAAGATGCGTCAGACTGAAATTTAGATTAAAATATGAATATTGATCATAATTAAGTATTACATTCGGTAATTTTTCCCGAGAAGGTTCAGGTCGTCCTAATTTTAGATCCATGAATAGATCAACTGTCGCATATGGATTGTGAGACCACAGAATTCGTAATTTAGGAAAATGAATAGTTAACAAAGCTAATTTAGATAATATGTCTTTTATACTAAGAGAACTCGATATTTTATTGTTCCCGATATAAAGCGAAAATGTATTTTTGTGAACAGAAGACACTAAATATTTGAAAAAAAATAATTGTGATATATGCAAAATTAAGAAATACATGAAGTATTTGAACTGAATTCTATCAATAAAATAGAGAGTGGGTAGTACCGAGTCATCGAAGAACATTGGTTATACAATCTACCATTATTGAGAGACCCAATAAAATCACTAATAGATTTACGCTCCACACATATATGTGGAGAAAGAATATAATCACCGACGGTAATTGTTAAAGGATCGATCTGAATAAATAAATTCAAATACAATTTTCTAAAGTCTGATAAAAGAATTAAAATATACGAATTACTTTAATAAAAATTATTCGAAATGACATTTTAATTTAAGCTCATTATTCATTAATCATAGATTTCTTGTATAGGGAGATAAAAGCAAATAGCAAAATTTTTTT
Organism: Girardia tigrina; assembly: GCA_001938485.1. Classification (NCBI taxonomy): domain Eukaryota; kingdom Metazoa; phylum Platyhelminthes; order Tricladida; family Dugesiidae; genus Girardia; species Girardia tigrina. Next base: position 20,067 of record MQRK01231160.1, read on the forward strand.
TCTTTCTCTTATATGCATATAACTTGAGACGATTTTCGGGAAATAATCTTGAATGCATGATCTCAATAAGGTTATAAAAATTGATCGACATTATGAGGGGTTAATTTTAAATTTTTATCTCGCATGACTAGTTTATTATTTTTTTAATTTAAAGGGTAAAATATTTTTATGTTAATTTGCTTATTAAATATTTTAAAAAATTAAAAATTATATAATAAAAAAAATCATAAAAAAGTAAAATATTTATTTCAAAATAAAAAATATCTTTAATGTATCTAAATAATATTAAATATCTTAAAATTAAAAATGTCAAGAAAACAAAAATATTAAATATTTATTTATAAATAAAAATATTTTTAATAATCAATTTTAAAAATTGATTTTGAAAATAAAGTTTAAATAATTTTTTGAAATAAATTTTCGAAATAAATTTTCAGGATTTTAAAAATTAAATCGAAAAGAATTTAATAGAATAATTTGGGTTGAGATAATTAAATTAAATTAATAGAAAAATTTGTTTTAGAAATGTGAATTGTTATAGTAATAAATTTTGGTGTTTAAAAAAAATGAATTCTGATATAGACGTTGCAACCACTTCTCACAGACATAAAATATTCTTTTTCATATTTTTCCTTTTCGGATAATTTGTATACTAAAAACCCACGAGTTTATTTCCAGGGATGTCTTACTTTCGATAAGCACTAAAATGGTTATTCGTTTGCTTAATCTTAAAACTTTACACTTATTTAAACATGAAATCAAAGTTATTCTGATACAATTGCTAATAAATTTACGTTTTGTACAGCCTTCTACATTATCTTTATATTTTTTTGATATTTGAATTTTGATTTACACATTTAGATTATCTTTTGAGCTTTAGATTTGTATTACTAACAATACAGTAGATTGCTGGTAATTTTTAATCTCGAAAGGAGTGAGGAAAACGACGAATTATCCGTACTAATGAAGTATCTAAATCTAATGAAAAATGGATATAAGTGCATTTAAATGTTATCCTGCAATTCAACCCTAGTCTTTTAAAACGAATTTTTAGTTAATAGATACTTGAAGTATTATCATTTCACGTTAAAATTCTTCTCAACATCAAATAAAGATGCTATATCTTCATACGCTCGGATAATCTTTTATTGATAAATACTGCTTCATTTCAAGGAGCAAAAATGGAAAATAAATGTGTACAGACACCATGTACACATGCATTTATGACATGGACATGTCCCATCTGAGTCTTAGCCACAACATTGAATGGTTTTTCATACTGAGTGCATTTATCTTTGGATACACAATGAAAAACATCAATAGAATATAAAAATGCAATTCATCAAAATTAAAATGCTCAAAAATGTATTAACTAAATTGTTTAGAATATCCTTAATGCCAAGCATTGACCCTTTGACTACCGAACTATTTTTTTACTCATTAAATAAAATGGAGATGGTCCTAGCGCAAAAGCAAACTCGCAACTGACAAGTTTTCAGGTAGTCTGTGTAGATGGCGTGCAAGAGTACATCCACTATATACAACTGGGGTGTAAATAACCGATTTCGCATACTAATATATCTCCGGAATTTTTCGAAATCGCTTTGGATGTATTGTCCCAATGGTAGTCAAAGGGTTAAATAAAAGAGCGACATTAGAAATGTAATCCATTTAAGCTTTGAAAGTTTACAAAAAAAAGAAGCAAATTAAGTCTATTTACTAGTCGAAGTGGTTAAACTGAAACTGAATCAAAATAAAATGAAAAATTACAAATACAAATAAGTGACGCATTATAAGATTATATACATACGAATGTCAATATGACCTCTGCAGAAGGAAATGAAAGGTGACGAATTATCTGGAAATTACTTAGTTTCATTTTATATAATGATGGCCACTATTAACCCATTCCTGTCCATATGTCCTATTTGGAGATAAAGATATTTACATTATGCGATTAGTAATAGCGTGTTGTTTTCTATACCTCATCAATACACTTACTATATGTTGTTACCAGCAAATCAGACTGAGGAAACATGAAAATTTTACATAATTTTGAAGAACTGATGAAAAAGAATTCAAATATACGAATTAAATTAATAAAGATTTGGGACTACATAAGTTAAAATGACGATAGATCTAATTTTCCGGACAGGTTCTATTTTAGGCGCCACAAGATAGTAATACAGGGTAAACCACAATTACGTGAACCATTATATTGCTAGGTGCGAAAGACAAAACAAATCAAATAGATAGAAAACAGAAAAAACTTCAACAATTTTTTTCAATTAAATCGAAGTTAATTCTTTTGGCTGCAATGAAGACTTGCATGCGTCTTGGGAAAACATTAACAGTGGAAGAAAATATAAAATATCGAGTTCTTTCCCAGCTTTTTGGAGTGAATTCATAAGTGAATTAAGATTTCAATGGGATTTTTGACTTGCCGTTGCTTCATGTAAATTCCAAACACTGCAATTCAAAGTGTTCAAACTCAAATAGGTTTAAAGAACGTGACCAACGGAAATGGGACAATAATAGAAATAGTTGGAATGATAGGAGAGATTATTCTAATCAGAGATATAGAGAACGACCGGCATATATGAATAAAAAACAACACTTGGCGGAGTTAGACGACAGGGATGATGAAATGGACAGGAGATCGGAAATGTCTGAGAGAAGAGAAGAGAATACAGCAAGAGATTATTCTAGAGGTAAAAGAAGATCCGGAGATGAACAGGGAAACGAGAACCCACGATCACAAGGAGAGGATGATCAGTGTGCTTCATTAGAAAACCAATGTAAATGTATGTTTGATTGTTTGTATGAATGTGTGTATGATTGTATGTTTGATTTTACGTATGAAAATATTCCTCAAGAGATGTGCGAACTTGAATGTGAAGATATTGTAAATCGAGAACAGTGTAATAGTATGACAACTCAAGATGATAAGAAACTAAATGGTAAAACGGAAATATTGAAGATATCAAAGTTTAAGATAAATTATAAAGAACTGAAAGGACGTCCATGTGTGGATTTTTACGTGAAAAAAGTTCATTGCCTTTTGGATACTGGAGCAAGAGTAAATGTAATTAAAGCGGAGATAATTAAGAACATGAAAGATATTAAAATAAGAGAAACGAAAAACGTATCCATTGCCAAATGATTCAGGCCTGATCAATTATGGAATCGTTCAATTAAATGTGGCTATTGAGGGAACACAAATGTTAATTGAGTTTTATGTGGTCAAAGAACTAGACCCCGAAATGATCGCAGGTATAGATTTCTTGGATAAATTCGGAATAAAACTGAAAAGATACCTCAAGGTGGGGAAATATTGGTGATTAGAGACAACCAATCAGTTGAGGACAGATTAAGAAGAATAATGTATATATTTGACAAGCAAATTGACGGGCAATTAATGAAGATTCTAGCAAATTATAAATCAGTATTCATGGCTGATAAGTGGGATATTGGGAAAACATCATTGACAAAACACAGAATAGAAA
>MQRK01231161.1:0-23874 GCA_001938485.1 Girardia tigrina
CCTCACTTTCCATTTTACGTAGTTCGTACATATTGGTAACTACGCTTTTTATATCTTTGGTTTCAGTGGTTCCTCTCAGTTTTAATTCTTTTTTGATTTCATAACTGTCAACCATATTTCAACAGGCAAGGTTGAGTACTTTTATAGACAATTTTTCTTTTGTTAGTATATTCACAAGTTCTTCTGCTTTTTTATATGTTTCTTCTGGGTTGGAGGATCCCCACCGTAAGTTTACCAACTCCTTCATTGTATCCAGAATGGATTTTTCTTTAGTGAATGCAGCCTTCAATTTTTCTTTGTAATTTTTACCGTCCATCTCTGAATATTTTTTTATTGCTGATGGTGTCATAAACACAATCACCATCACTATTTTCCTCTCTTCTGCTATACCCATAATGTCGGAATAGCGTTCGAAATTATCAATGAAATCTTCTAAATCCGATTCTGATCCATTGAATTTTTCACATCCCATAATGTTCGTTGTCACATGAGCCGTGGTCGCCATATTAACAACATCACAATTTGAATGCAAACATTTATTTACAACACTTCACAACAACTTTCAGTGGTCATCTTTCTTTGATTAATATAGTTTTTGATTAAATATTTAAATATGAAAAAAAATAAAAATGGGGAAATTTTAGTATTACATTTTAATTTCTCATAATTTTTATTGGATAAAAAGACATTATGTAATTTTTAAAATAAACATTAATTTTTAAAAATATTAAATTTAATAAGTTAAAATCGTTTACTGAAAATATTATTAAAATTCATAATTATCAAACTTTAATTAATTAGTTCTTAAAATTAATATCATTAAATTAATTTCATTAGATTCAAATAATCAATCAATAAACATATCAATCCCATCTGAGTAGGAGAGTCACAAATCTAAACAGCATACAACAACAAACTTACAACATTCCAAATTATCCCTCACATGGCTGATGTCATTTGTTGTGTCTCCACAACATTACAATATAAAAATTATTTTATCACAAAGCACAATTTGTATTAAATGTATTATTTTAAAACTTGACTTTGTACAGAAATTTAAATAAAATATTATGGGTGTTGAATAACTATTTTTTTTCTTTTCGTCGGAATTTTTTTTAAATTCAATCTTCTGTCTGAATTTTAATCCTGTATGCCGATCGCAACAATGGACGGCTTTAACTTACGCCGAATGTCAATTATGGATCGAGCGTGGTACCCGACGATCTACACGTTGATGTAAAACGATCGACCCGGCGATCAAATCAACTGACCACTCTATTGTCGTACCAAAACCCGGGAGGACTCAGATCGAGTCGATTATCAAATAATTTGCGCGATCTATTAGACCCAATGCGCAATATCACCCTTAGGAAACAGTGTCTTTGAAGCTAATAGAATGAAGAAGAAAGCTTCATTATTAAACGTTTATATTTTTGAATTTATCAAATTTATCAAACGACATGTTTCAGAAGGTGTTACACCATTTGTGAAACAGTGGAAATATCGTATTTTTCGATTATTTTCAAGAACAGATAATTGGCATCAAAAATAATTATGTGAGTATATTCAATTTTGTGTGATAATATTTTTATTTTACTAACGACTGAATGTTTTTCCTTCAGACTATAATTTGTGTTAGTATATAAAATATTCGATTATTTAATTTAATGTTAGAAAGTTTACTGTTAGGGCTGGTTGAAGAGCGAATGAGATTTCGAGTCGTTGCAGGGGAAGAATCTTCATAACCCGAAATTATTAGACATATCCTTACACTTTTCCCCTCTTTATCTAACCTCCTTGAGGAGCACGAGGATCCGTTCCATCTATTCACTTGTTTTGTGAACCTCCTTCGACTCTCCAATTATCGCAGTAGAGAGATATTTAATTAGAGTAAAAGGAACTCTGATCCGACTTCCGCTTTCTGCTACTGATCTCAATTAAGCAACATTTATTACCTGTTCTATGTTTTAACAATAAAAATAAGACAATCTCATGACACGACTCGCGTTGATTTTCGAATCTTCACAAAATAATTACAATTATTTTCGTCAGATTTTGCCTACAACACTATCTGTCTATTTTCAAATCTGTTTACGATCATAAACTTCGAAGCTTTCATTAAATTTATTTTTCCATATAAAAATGTCTCGAATACACTTATGACTTTTCAAATCCGTCTTTTCGATCATTTTGTATTTTATTCATAGAAACACTCAAAAATTTTTTACATTATGATTAATCCCATTTTAACAGAAAATATTATTTTTATCAATCTTAACTCACAAAAAAAATAGATAATTCATATTAAGGATGTAAAAAAATGTTTTTTCATTTAAAAAACAAACAAAAAAACAGCCTTTGTTTTTTTCGTTTTTATCAGAAAATAGCACCATACTGTTTGGTCCATATCCATAAAATATATAAATAAAAAGTTTCCATATTTTATATTATATTTACAAATTAAGACATCATGCGATGTTTAAAATAAACGTAACTCAATTTTTTCACACGTTCATCCGTGAGTCTGTTTCGACTCAAAGTACGCACGTTGCCCATTGCAGACCAGCAACGTTCACTGGTTGCTGAACTTGAGGGTATATTTAAAACATACACGGTCAAGTTTTGTAATTTTTGAGATCTTTGGTTATATGTTTCCAACAATGTCACATAATCAATAAATGTAGCATTTGACAAATTTCAGGCGTAAAAATACACATGCTTTGGATTTGTATGTCAGCATTTGCGACCATATTACATTAAATTCTTTTGGCATCTTTTCCTGCAGGAATTTTCTGAGATACATGAACTCATGATCTAGAGTTGATCGCCTCTCTGACTATGATCCAAAACATGAGCTAGAATGAAATGTGAATGACATCAATAAAAACGATTATTTTTATTAATAAATTACAAAAACATTTGAAAGGCCGATACTGAAATTGCAATTGTTCACATGTTCTTTAAGTTTAGTGGTGCTAGACGCAGTGAGGCCCTCATTGCAATTTTTGTATCTGTACGTCGTAGTTTTTTTTCTTTTTATTATCTGATTGTACTACAAAACAGATAAAGATTTGTTGCGAGTCCTAAAAACCTAAAAACATCATTTAAAAATTAATTAAAATAATAGTACAAGTACGTCAATGTATTCTATTTGCTTGACTAAAATTAAAATATTTAAAACAAAAATTGATTGTTTAAAACAAAATATGGTTGTTTTTTAAAAATGTTTTTTAAGTCTAAAAAAACGTGTTTGTTTTTTTATAAAAAATGTTCTTTTCGTTTTTTATGAATTTTATATCAACAAAAACTTCATAAACTTGAACACTTTAAACTCAATTACTAACATTGAAACTTCCATATTTGAATAGTTCCATAAATCCTTGACCTCATTCTTCCGCAATATCGTCGTTTTTCATTTCTAAAAAAAATATTAAACTCTTTTTGAACGAATTTTTGTAAATTATGATATTCTTTATTCGTTTTTAAGTCTGAGATGGTCTTATTCGTCGAATTCACTTTTTTAAACTTGTCTTGAATTAACACCGTAACAGAACAAAATCATCCGTTATCAACAATAGGTCTTCAAACCGATAAGGTGAAATTTTATTAAATTTTGTGGAATAACATTCTAAAATTTCTTTTTAATATTTATTGGTTTTGTTTCGTTTTTTCAATTCTTTTTATTAGCTTACTTTCTATATATATATATGTAATTTAAAAACCTGCTTTTGAAGGCTTTTTACTCAATCAATTTTCTTCAAACTTTGCTCAGTTACTCATTCTCGATGACAATAAATGATTATGTAAAAACTTGATCGAAAAAACCTTTTAAATTCCCAAAAAAGGAAAATTCCAAGTTCCCGAAAAGTATTAATAGCAAGATATCTACTTATAAATTATAAGTAGTTTATAATAATTTTTATTGCTTTTTTATTTAAAATTTTTTAAATGTTAAAAACTTTGTTGGCAAAGTAGAGTTCTGTCTGCATAAAGAATGGATATAAAAATTTATTTTTTTGATTTACTAATTTTTAATTAATAAAATAATTAACTTTTGTGACTCATATGACTCCAAAATCAACGAATTCATACGACTCGATATTATTAACATTGGATACTACGAGAACAATGTTTTATATTTTTTGATATACTTCACAGATCGAGTTAATTTTTCACCATTATTCGATGTAGACACCTGTTCTTATTTGAAACGAGACTTCACATTTTAATTTAACGGAAAGTTTGATGACTGATTTTAAAATTTTCTGTCATTCTGACTAAATTGAGATGAGAAAAGATATACAATCGATAAAATGTTAACAAGAACGTGGAGAATCCAAAAACTCAATCACGTCATATGGCCCGGTTAAGTTAACGCCCTGGTTATTGCCTCCTGGATGAGTAAATCAGGTAGTAAACCCAGTCTGATTCTCCAACAAGGGCTTAAAATTAAAAACAAATATTTTCATGTGTAACACATTGTATGCCAAGCACTATTCATTGACATACGTCAAAATTGTCACATGAGATTTCTTTTTGAAGGAATGATTTAATTAATTTTCATTATATTTTACATTTGGCTTGTTAACAAAAGATTGAATTCTACATTAGAAATTGTATTGTTTATCATTCATAAATTAATGACAAATCATTGAGGTTATGTTACCGCCATTAAAATTTGAGTGACACGACACGCGATGTGTTACACATTAACAATTGAATAGATAGAATAAAAAAATATTATATATGTACAATGAATAAATGTAGTGAAAATAATGTTTGGTGATGAGGAATATTTGGTGTGTTGATGTTTTGTGTGCTGTTTACATGTTTAAATGTTGTGTGTTGATTTGAGATTGTGCCTCTCCAAATCAGATGGATTATCAATATTTAATTTCTTATAATATAAAACTGATTTATTTAAATTTAGATTTAATATTAAAATTTTAATTTATTATTATTGAAAATTTTAAATAATTTTATTTTTTAAATTTGTAAATTATTAAATCAAATTAATATTTTTAAATTATTTATAGTAATTTTATTCTAACCAATAACAGTTATAGTTAAATAAATAATATATATGTTCAAATCAGTTCAGATTTTGAGTTGAGAAGTATTAATTGATGACTATAAGCGAAGGCATTATTACGGATTGTCTTAAAGATGATCCAAATTGTACATGTAATTAATGTTGCAGTAAATGTGTGAGTTCTCTTAACAGGGATTAACAAGATGAAAATAACAACTTGTTTCACTAATGATGTCGTCCAATTTTGACACTTCTTTTATCCTTTTACAACCTTTTTTCCCATCAAGTATGATAAAATAAGTTACTAAAATATTTTTTTCTGACGATTGATGAATGTCTGCAATTAATTGAAAGAATAACTTTATTTTTGTTTCCCTTTCACTAGTTGATTATTTTTTGCGTATAACAACGGGATACTGAAGAATGTCTCATTTAATATGAATATATTATTTGGAATGATTAATTTTTAACGTTTGTTAAACGAAGTAGTGAATATGAGAAATAAATTTATATATTATATTGAACAAAATTTCATTAAAATAAACTATGTTTTTATAATTCTTTCCTTAGTCAGTACTCTTTCTTCAGGGAACAAAACAATTTATTATTCTCTTATACTTTATCAAATGGCATTTGGCCTTTACTGAATTTGTATTGTTTCTCTTCAGTTGATATTAATACAAGAGACCATTGCAAAAGACAGATTAAAAGCAACAGATATCAAGAGTACAATAAAATAACTTCCATACACTTTCACAATAGTTGTTATTATATTCAAAAAAAGAATTTATACGAAATATAATGTAATCAGATAATCGATATATTTTGGAGCCTAAAATTTTGCCGAACAAAATTCATTTAGGGAACGAACGTTAAAGTTTGAATGTTATTATTTACTTTTGAGAAACAGAAACGACTTAGAAGTTGAATAAATTTCCAAATCTTCTTTAGGATTGGGAACATTTTCCTTAAATAAATAAAGACCAAAAACAACTGAACGTATAATTATCCTGAAAGAACATTCAAAAGATATTCAAATTTTAGACTTGAACAGAGTTATTCTATTTTTGCTACAATTTCTGCAATTATTACTGTTAGTGGCAGTGACGATATATTCGATATTGTTTGGTTCAGGGTAGGAGATCCAAATGTCACCCAAAAATTGATTAATGAAAATAATTCACATATTTAAACAAATTTCTTCTCGTTAATTTAATCATTTCTCCAAAATCCATTTATTAAATTTTCTTTAAAATCAAATTTCCATTTTTTATTAAAATTTATTAAAATTTCACTATTTAAAATTTATCTCTCCAATTTCCTACTTTGATTAAAAAAATATTTAACTTATTTTAAAATTAATTTATAATAAATTTTTTTATTTTCAAAATAATTTTGTAAAAATATTTAACTTAACTTTAATTTTTTTCGAAATAATTTCATTCTATTATATAAATTTTAAAATATAGCTATTTTATTAATCTAAATGTTATTGATTCCTTAGTGAAGTGTAGATATTTTAAATCAAAAATATATGTATATTTTAACAGTTAAAATTTAGAAAAAGACAAAAGTGAAAGTTAAATTTAAAAAATTATCTACCTTAATACAAAGTAAATAAATAAATATAGTATTATTAATTAAAAGAAGCAAATTCTGGCATGGCCTTTGTTGTTGCTGTAATATTGGGGCGATTGTAATGGCGGTTAACATTTTTGAGTTATACGAATCGAGTGTATATTTATTTTTTTTAAAATTCTAAGTTGTTTGTAAAGGAAAAACAAAGATTTATTAACAATATGACTTATCTTTGTAATAATCGATTCGATATTAACAATAAATTATTATGGATTTATGTGATTAGAAAGATTCATTACACGAGGGAGTACATGTAGTTCAAATGAGGAGACGCATTTACTTTTGTCCATTGAGATTTTGTGACTTAAACAACATTTTATAAAAAATTTTTAAATTATTTTTCCTAAATGCTTATAACTTTTTATATATCGTCATATTTTTATTTTTGCTAGGTCCCGTACGGAACTATACCAAACCAGAAATTGCTTTGAATGACTGAATAAAAGTAAAAGAATGTATTGTGACATTCAAAACCTTGAAGGAAGATATCTTTTGAATACGATTAAAATGGATGCTGTTTAAAATAAAAATTGAAAATAGTAAAAAATAAATTTATTGTAAGATATAAAGTCTTCTTGAATTTATCACAAGTAGAAGTCGAACAACATTCAATTACACATATTTATCTATTACATCACGATTTAGTATAACCAATATCTGTATTGTAAAATCCAAGACATTTCCTCTGTAAGAACATATGTATTTCGTGAAAATTTGGTCTGTAATCTTCGATAGGGTGCCAACATTCTCTGATCATATCATAGATTTCTTTCGGACAATTTTTCGGACGCGTTAAATAATGGAATTGGGAGTTTTGAGCTAAAAGGACATTGTATAAGTTTTCCATGACTAGACTATTTGACCAGTAGAAATACGGCTGCTGGTTACAGTGAGTGAGCACTTCCCATAAAGTGACCCCGAATGCCCACACATCTGATTTTGAAGAAAATTTAGCCTAAAGAATTCCAATATTAATTTAAATAAAACTTAGAAATATATAACAAGAATACATTAAAAAGACAGTATGCACTAATTCATTTTATATGATTTTTTCATCACTCATTTACCCCAGTCGTTATAATTAAGGATTTATGTTGAAAATATTTCTTTGAACGCAAAATATAAGCAAGTAGTTACAAGTTATTTCCAACATTCAAATTTTATTATCACTAGAACTAATACTTGAAACAAATATTTAACTGAACTTTTTTTTGAGAAACAATTTGTTTTATACATCTTAAACCGGTATAATTAATAGTACTTCTTATTAGAGGTTCTTGGAACATCGTCGGAATTATTACTATGAGATATTTCTGACATCAAAACTTTTATTATACCACACAAAAAATGTTTAAATCTAATATTTAAACAAACTTATTATTTTTCTTTTTGAGAAACAATTTGTTTTACAAATCTTAAACCGATATAAATAAACCTACTTATAAATATTCATATTTGATTTTTTATTACTTTTATAAATCAATTTTAAATTACGATAACATTTTAAAATATTTAATCGTAATGTAAATCGACAACAAATACGATGATGAAATCAAAGCTGTTATTGCCAAAAGGGAAATACGAGTGGTGTACGAGAGTTTATTGAATATTTATTGAAAAACATTTGATTTGAGATCCGAAACAAATTTTTTCTTATTAATGAAGAAAATTCGTACATCATTTTTTAATATATTTTATATATTCAACATATATATTTATATATGTTAAAAAGTGAGTATTGTTGGTAATCTTTCTAAAACACAACCGATAATATACACTATTCATAAATTTCATTGAATGTTTAGGAAGAGAGCTTCAATTATTCTAAATATATGATAAATTTTAGATTTGTTAATATATTTTTGTGTTATATTTTATAGTTTTTGTACTAAATATAAAAAAGATCATACATATGTAGATATAAATATTGAAGATAAATTAAAAATATTAAGTGAATTGAAAATTCAAGTGGGTTGAAGCACTTTGTCTTGATTTATAATTGGGAAATATTCTTACTTCAGTGATTCATTAATAATGATAAAAATTAAAAAAATAAATTTTTAACATAATTTTCCAAGAAAATTAGATAATAAAATTAAAGTGAAAGGTGATAAAAAATTTTAAATATAATATTTTATCTCTCACAGGAAGCTTGTAATTCATTCCTGTATGAAATAAATCATGATATACGTGCTAGGGTTAACATGTTCTTAGGTCCGGATAGAAATAGAACAGCTAAAAAGAAAACCTTTTTAACCCTTCCTGTACCATGCTATGTAACGTGTACACATTGCTTCTAATAACTTAAATACCTCTATTATTTTTCTTACTATATTTCTATTATCTATATTTTTCATGAATTTAGCAGATAAATTTCGTCTATTATCATATATTGACTTCTACCATAACCAATGTCAATGAATATTTCTATTTATATCGATTTTAAACTATTCATTTCTGAATGTGACGCTACTACACAGTACAGTAACACGCGCATTTTTGTAGCACGGAAAGGTAAAGGTTAATTACAATATAAGTCTATATAATATTTGTATTTATTTATAGTTAAATGTCGGTTTTTTGAAAGATGTTCATTAGAAAAATTGTATTTTAAGTATTCTTTAATTTTTAGTTTTTACGACGAACATAGATGAAGCATATAAACAAAGCAGATATATAAATATAATCTGATGAAGCACCATTCAAGAGGATCATTTATCTAATGATTACTGAAGTAAATTTTTATAATTTCATCTTTTTCTCTAACAAATGGGTATGATAAAACTTTACAGAGATATGTTTCACTAAAAGACGGAAGAAGACAAAAAGTAGTCTTCAAATGTTATGGGGAAAGATTGGAATCTTTCGGTGAATATTGTAAATATAGACTAAATTTATTTGAATATCTTGATTCCTAAATCTTATCCCAAATCTGAAAACAGGTGTTTCTTGGAACGTCGGTTTCGAAAGTCGTTTGACAAGTGTCTTGTCGATTTTGTAAAAGTAAACTGAATAATAATGATTCAATGAATTTACTTTTGACAAAAACTATAATAAGAATAAGGATAATTAACCGAAAGAAGATAACCTGGCGACCAACGACAAGGAATTCGAGTCAATTCCAAAATCGAACGCGGAACAATTATTATCGAGATTGCTACCCGATCGATTCTAACGAAATGACGACGTGGAGACCTTTATATCCGCATGTCCAAGATATTTTAAAGTAGCGAAGATTCAGAGGAGCTGCAGAGAAATATTTGTAATCACTTTATTGTCATCTGATGTGGTGTCGACGTATGAAAATGTGAATCCAGAAATAAAAGGATTCGAAAATCGCCTCAGAGCAGCTTTCAAGAAAACAAAATCTAGAATGGATGATTTAAGGGAAGCACTAGAATGTCGCCGAACAGACGAATCAACGGAAGAATATTTCGTCAAAGTAAAGAAATTGGCTGAAAATCTGATGAAACATACGCGGAATCAAGATGAAATTGAAAATTGTCTCTTATTACATTGTATGATTGATAAGAAGGTACAAAGAAAGTGAAAATGCGAAAAAGTCACCGAAAAGGAGGAGATAAAAACGATTATAAAAAAATTGGACGATATCAGAGGAGAAACCGACCAAATATGTGCGGTAAAAGTAACATATGCAAGAAGGGTACAATGGACGTACCCAGCAAAAAGAACACCAGTAAGGAATAATGTCAGAATCAATGATCAAATAAAAACATGTTGGACATGTAAGAAAGAAGGGCATTTCAGTTATCAATGTCCAAATCAAAGAAAAGATCTATGTTATTGATGTCATAAAGAAGGGCATATAAGACAAAACTGTCCAAATCTAACATTTACAAGATGCTTGCGTCAAGGACACAGAACAAGTGAGTGCTACTCAAAAACGAAAGTCAAAGGCTACTCAGAATATTACAAAAACGGACCACAGAAGAACGACGAGCAATTGAAGGTCAGATTCTTGGAGAAACCGTGGAGTCGAACCACTGATCACAGACAAGAAAATAAATACGAGTATACCTCCGACGATTACAGGCGATGACTCCAGAGGGGCCGGCAGATTGCACTGTTGGAGATTGACAAGACAGATGAAAAAAAACAAGAAAAGCCAAGACGACGAGGAACCGATCTCTGCAATGCAGTAAGTTATTCAGATTACCAACTTAACCGTAAAAGTAGTATACATGATATTTATAGTGAAAGTATTGATAAAGTTAATTTAAATAATTATAATTATAATAATGATGATGATGAGATTATAAATATGGAGCGAAATTATAAATATGAGAATGAAAGTAAAGATAAAAGAAAAAACCCAGTCTGGGGAGTGGACAACTCAAATAGTATGAACAATAGTACCATCTATAACGAAGAAGATACAATAAACAAAGTTTTGAGATTTATAAAAAAAGGGTGAAAACAGAGACGATGATATAAAAAAGAATATGACAATAGGAAGAGAGGGAACCACAGAAATAGTGTATGATAAGCTTTGTTGACGACCGAGCATACCAGTAACTATTGAAGGAAAAACAGTTGAATGTTTGTTGGACACGGGGGCAGCATTAAATGTAATTACTGCCAAATTGACTAGAAGTTTCAAGGACACTTCAGTTGAACAAACAACCCAAAGACTAACAGCGGCAAATGGAACACAGATGAGAGTAGTAGGGGAGATAGATACAATTTGTAAGATATGACAAAAGACAGAAAAGATAAAATTCGTGGTAGTTGAAGATTTACAACCAGAGATGATAGGATGGGTTCCATTACAGAAAGGTTTTGGCATAGAATTGCAATGGATAGAAATTAATCGGATAGAGATACCACATCATGTTTATGAGTTAGAAGCAAAATTCGGTGGAAAAGTTACAGATGAACAGAGATTAAAACACGCAATGGAATGTTTCAAATTTCAAAACAATTCAATATTAAAAGAAATAGTGAGCGAATACAAGATTATTTTTATGGCAAATGAGTATTTTTTCTTTGTATTTAGTGATCTTCTGTATTTGTATCGAAATATTCACTGATTCGAAATAATCTCTTCTTTTTATTTATTTTTCAGTTGATTCGGTACTTGAGTCGCATGGGTAGGAAAGAATAAATCCATACTTGTCCAAAATACAGATTCGGCTGGCAAGCTACTATTTTCTTTTTTTAAAATTTTATATATTGATTTTTAAATTTCAATTATATGGTTAAATTTATTTACTTATTTTACATTTTTTAATTATTATTATTATCACATTTATTGCTATCTATATGAATTGCCTGGGGCCAATCGTCTGGTGGCGGCGAATTAATGAAACGCTCCCCAGGCGGTACTGGTCGCAAGCAATCAACGGGTATAAAAATGAAAAAGCATATCTATATTTATTATTCTAAATAAATGTAAGAGGTCACTACATATTGCCTATATGGATGGTCAATAATATGAATGAATGTTACTTTGTATTAGTTTTATGTAGTTATACCTTGATTTTAACTACTACACATTCCAGTTTAAAAACAATGTTTTATCAGTTTTGTTGACATTGCAATAAAGAATCATACGACTGCTTTGTCATTTTCCTACTTATAGATAATTCGTAAAAAAATAATTTTATCTCTAATTAACTAGGGATATTCAACCTCCTTTATTATGTTTGTATCACAATCATTAGTTTTATTTAATGTTTCTTTTTTAAAAAGCATATAATCTTTCTTCTCGAGTGATCTTATGGTTGATAATTCATTATGTAAATTCTTATAGTTGTTATTTTCAGTTTTTTTTGTGATTTTTATTTATAAATGTACGAATTAATTCAGTGACTATTATCAATAAGTACCCGGTCTGACAAAGAAAAAGAATTCCGAAAATAGCCACTTTTAACACTTCAAGCTTAACGTATGTAGGCATCATTTTTCAACATAATGTCATTTCGCTTTACACACTTCCGCAAACGAAAAATAACCTCAGAAAACGCCTTTTTTTATAAACATTGGTGCGGCAAGCGGTGCAGACATTCTTTACGGAAACCTTTAAATCGTCTCTGGTCAAACCTGGATGATTCTCAAATACTCAAAAAGGTTTCTGGAGAGTTTAAAATCTCTTGGTGCTAAATATAAGATGTGCAATGGCTGATTCACTAGCACTAGTCCAGCACCTTCATTTGTGGTCAGACAAATGCCAGCTGTGTGCACTGACGCAGTGTCGGAGAAAAACCCTAATTAATCTTCAACCTCTAATAATCGAAACTGGATTTTTACTGGATTTGATTTGAAGGATAACTGACAATTAATTTATATTTAAATATTTATAAGGGATAAAAAGAAGACGACGCGTTTCGCGATGAAAATCCAGTGATCAGATCAATTTACACCAAACAAATTGTTGGTAAAATGTTTTACAATTATTTTTGGGTCCCCTATAATGCATTAATTTAATACATTGTGTGTTTGACCTGATAATGTGATTATTATCTTTAAACATCTTGTTATATTCCGTTGCATATATATTTTACTTTGCGATATATATATAACAAAAACTTTAATTAATTGAAATGAGTGAAAAGTATAATTCCGCATAGAAACATTCGGAAGAAAAAGGAGTTTGTGCTCAAACTATTCGCGACATAATTAAGCAAAGAAAAAGATTGGAGGAGTTTACAAGAGATTGTGATAGAAATGCAAGTCCTTTAACTCGAAAAGGTATGAAATTTTCATCATATGGAGATTTAGATACAGCTATGTTTAATGGTTTAATCAAAAGCTAGCAGAAGGAATGCCGATTACATCTCTGTAATTGCACATCGAGCAAAATTCTTTTATGTTTCATTAAGATTAAAAGACGACTTGAATGCATCTTCTGGATGATTAACCAGATTTAAGAAACGTCATGGTATCCGTGAGCTTTCAATCCAAGGAGAATGCATGAGATGTTTACGCCGTTCATAAATTCCGGATTGAATTTGAGGAATATATTCAAGCGAATGATTTGAAGCCCGACCAAATTTGTAAAGCTGATGAGACAAGCTTTTACTTGCTTCATTCAATGAATCATCGACTCAGGCCATAAATCATCCGAAGAACGTATCACAATCATGTGCTGTAGCAACGCATCCGAAACTAATAAAATAAAACTTCTCGTGATTGAAAAAGCAAAAAAAGCCAAGATCATTTAAAAGAAAAGAAATGAAGAATCTTCCTGCTGATTATCCGTGTTTTTCGATTATCCGTGCCGGCTCTCCCCAAGCTTAGCCCGGATAATCGGGAGTTTACTGTATATGAAAAATAATTTAAGTTATACAAAATACGGCCATTTAAAATTTTAAAAAGTACAATTAAATCATTATGATTTGTAAAATCGAAATTCTTTTCATTAATTGTTGTAAAAATTTATTAATGAAAATTTGAAAAAAAGTATTTATAAAACAATTATAGAAATAAATTCACTTTTTATAATTATATGCAAAATTAAACATAAAAATGAATTGCATATAAATTTTTCATATTTTAATATTAATATTAATTTGATAATTTACTGGCTCAATTTTTTTCTAATTAATATTTTTTAATTAATTTCTTCAACTGATTATTTTTTTCCTAATTGAATAATTGTTTCCAGTAAAAGAGTCGTTATAAATTAACACTAAATCAGTTCTTTTTTCTAATTTATTTTCTTGTAATAAATTAATAAAATATTTATTAAAATTCTTTAAAAAAAGTATTAATTTTGGAGGATATTTAATTATAATTTTTAAATTAAATAGCCAATTTTGTAATATATTCTGGAAGTTTATTAACTTTTTTTACTGTTTGAGTAAGCTTCGAGTAATTTTAGTGGGATCCCTAAAAGAAATACCCCCAACATCAAATATTGGTATTCATCAAATTAACTTTAATAATAATAATAAAAAATAATTAAAATTATAAAAAAATAACTAAATAAATTTATTTAGCCTCATATTTCAAAAAATAAGTATCATACAAGAAATTAAGTACGATGTTTTAAAGAGAATTCGAAAATAAATTAGTATTAATTAAAATGTTATTTTATAAAACAGATATATTTCGAAAACCTCAATATGAACAACTAAATGAAGACATTTAGGATTGATGAAGAATGCAAAGAGTCTTTTCGGAAAATATTTTTTTTATTATAATTCTAATTTTTATTTGTTTTTTGTAAAATAGACAACATTTATAACTTGTTTGATCAAATTACATTTTGATGCATTTTTTTATAAAACTGTAAAAGTCTTGTGTTTTTAAGTTAATTATATTAAAGGTTCACATAAATAAATAAAAATATAAATTCGATAAAGCAAATATTTAATATTTTTGCAAAATTTAATTTGATTAAATCGCTTCTTTATAATATTTATATTGAGTTAGAAGGATTTAGATTTATGAGGAGTCTGTTAAAAGTTTATATTCACCAAATAATCTAGGATTTTTTTAATTTAAATTTTTAACAATAATTAAATAAGTTCGTAAAATATAAAAAATACATTAAGTTTATAAAACTAAAAAAGTTCAAAATGAATTAAAAAAAACAAAAAAATTAATTAATAGCGAAAAAACAAAAAAAGAATTAAAAAGTCTAAAAAGTGTATTATAAATTAAATTTAAAATAAGATTAATACATTTTAACAAAAGTAGAAATTTGATTTTAGAGGAAATTTAATAAATGAATTTGACAAAATGGTTAAATTAACGAGAAGAAATTTGTGTAAATATGTGTATTATTTTCATTAATAATTTTTTGGGTGAAATTATGAATTTCAATCTTGAATCAAACATTACCGATGATAATGTCGCTGTGACTACCAATTTATGAAAATTTAATTTAAAATTAAAAAAAAGTTATTAATTACGTAACAAAAAAAAGTTATTAATTAATTAAGAAAAAAAAATAAATCGGGTAAAATTTAGGTAGAACAAAATTATTTTGAAAGAAATTAAAGTTAGAGTTAAGTTACATAATTTTTATCAATAGTAGAAAATTTTAGATAAAAATTATAAAAGTGAAAATTAAATAAATGAATTTTGACGAAATGATTAAATTAGATTAACGAGAAGAAACTTGTTTAAATTGGTGTGTGATTTTCATTTATACATTTTTTGTGAGAAATTATGATTTCTAATTCTGAATCAAAACATCGTCGAAGAAAATGTCAATGCAAATGTAGGAGTCAGTTACTTTTATCATATATTTTATATATATGAAAATAATTATTATTGATCCATTCAATAGTAATAAATCAAACAATCAGATGGTTGGATTTATTCGTTTTTTCTTTGCAAATTCAGCCGTAACCTGCAGATAACTTCAAATTTATCGCTTTTGACATCTAGAATTTATGTTTCGCGACATACTCATTATCTATCTTAATTGTAGTTATTCGAATTCTTGGTCTATGTTACGATATTTCCCATTTCGATGCTGGTAGTTTTGATAATACTGATAAAAGTGCAGCTATTTCGAACTTGATATAATTTATGACTACACTTTATCGCAGAAATACAAATAATATTTTATTAATCTTTCCAACTCCAAAGATTCGAGCGTATTATTTAAAAGGCTACCTCAACTATAGTTCTTCTTTGTACAACTTTGAAAAAGAAGTCAAATAATTAATTGATAATTGCAAACAACAGAGCATGACGTGACATCATATGTCGAAATAATATTAGGTTGGTCGAAAAATAATGGCGGTTTTTGAGCTTTATACTTTGTTTAAAAAGTTGGCAAGGGAACAGCTTCTGAGCGCACATTGCAACGATGGTTCCGAAAATTTTCTGATGGAGATGAAAACCTTGAAGATGAAGAAGGTCGTGGTCATCCAGTTGCTGTGAGCAACGATAATTTAAGGACCATGGTGGCAACAGATCCCCGTACAACAATCAGAGAATTTGCAGATGGGTTGGGTATTAGTCATTCAACAGTCCTGGATCATTTAAAACAACTTGGAAAAATCAAGAAACTTGATAAATGGGTTCCACATGATTTGAATGATAATCAAAAGAACTGACGCTATGAAATTTGTTCTGCTAATCATCTTCGCAATAAAAACGATCCATTTCTTGATCGTATTGTTACCTGTGATGAGAAATAGATCCTGTATGATAACCGATGTCGATCTGCACAGTGGTTGGACAAATATGTAGTACCGAAACACTTTCCAAAACAGAAACTAACACCCCGTAAGATTATAGTGACAGTTTGGTGGTGTGATGCTGGAATCATCCACTATAGTTTCTTGAATCCAGGTGGAACAATCACAGCGGAGAGGTACTGTCATGAAATTGATGAAATGCATAAAAAATTGAAAACCCTTTGTCCGGGATTGGTCAATCGAAAAAGTCCCATCCTTCTTCATGATAACACTCATATTTCAAAAGTGACTCTTCAAAAGCTTAATGAGTTGGGCTATGAAACCCTGCTTTGTCCACCATATTCACCAGACCTCTCACCAACGGACTTCTACTTTTTCAGGCATTTGTACAACTTCTTACGTGAAAAAAATTTCAATTTCATGCCTTCCAAGAATTCGTCGCTTCAAGAACCGGTGCATTTTATGCTGCTGGAATAAAACAACTTGTTTCTCGTTGGCAAAAATGTATTGATGCCAACGGTTCATACTTTGATTAATAAACTTTTGTTTCTGTGAATTTGCACGTCTTTGAAGTTTGTGTCCCAAAACCGCCATTATTTTTCGACCAACCTAATATAATTATATTGTTCCTATTCAATGGATAGTATTGTGGACAAGTCGAAGTCTTCTGATTTGCATCACATAGAGAAACTCAACAAGCTGATTTTCAAATAGTTTTTCTGTTACAACCGGATCAATAATCATTTGTCGGGTTTGTCTGGTTTAGCCGGAACTGGAAATTAGTCTTACATAGCACTCTCACCGACAAATGTCCATCAAACTACCGGCACCTAAACCATTTACATATATTCCAGATTGAATGCGTTTACTTACTGTGGAAAAGACTTTTTAAAATTGGTGAAAAATCAGTCGCAATTATTATTCAAATTATTAAAACATAGCGGTTATTCAAATTTATTCAAATTTCATTTAATTAAAATTTAACTTCGTTTAAAATTCGAAATCATAATATTTCCCCATAATATAAAGTTGGCCAAACACAATAGAAAAAATAACATTTTGTTGCAAATACACTATTACTCTTGCATATTATTCTAATGATAATTACTAATAATTAATATTTTTTTTGGCTTTGTTTATAGATTTTATATTTTGTACATTTATTATTATTAGGTACAAAACAAAATACAAAATGAAAATTGACAAAATGTAGCTCCGAGTTTTGAATTGGTACTGATTGAAGCGCAAATTATCCCCTAGAGATACTAAAAAAATATTTGTGATGCTGAATGTCAGGGAAAAGTCAATAATGCTACAATTACAAGGTGGTACAAATGATTTACATCGGGTGACATAAGCCTATAAAATCAATCCAATTTAGATCGACCAGCAAAAGTTGACCCCAGAGATTTACAAGCCGCTTTGCATGCTGAACCTTTTAGTAGCACTCTTGAAATGTCAAAAGAAATGTGTGCTAAGTCACACCAAACAATATTAAATCACTTGCACTAATTGTATTTTGTTCACAAGAAGTCAAGACTAAATCCCCATGAATTAACTTCAGCACAAGCTCCCAACAGACAAGAAATTTGCGGTGAATTGCTTAGTCGTTTTTGGAAAATGATTGTTACATCAGATGGAAAGTGGGTATACCTTGTCAACCACAATTGGGATAGGCTTTGGATTCAGAAGGGTCAATTAATACTGTGAGTTACAAAGAACAATCGATTTTCCAAAATGATCATGATTTGAATCTGGTGGGATTATGAAGGAATTGTACTTTTCGTAATAATTCCTAATGGTCGCACAAGCACCTCCATACTGTATTGTCAACACTCGAACGTGTTTATAACAAGTTGGTATCTAAGAAGCCAAATCCTATCTACCGGAAGCGCATCTTGATGCAGCAAGACAATGTTATTTTGCAACAAATATGTTTCTTTCTATGGTGTATTAGAACTTTTTGGACAACCTAATACAATAAATTATTAACAAACTCGGTAGAAGAGATACTATTCTAAATAAATATACAAAATACATTTCACCAAACAAATCATGCAAACCAAAATTAAAAAAATATGCCTCATAATGAATATAAATTTACAAGCTTAATGAATAATTCATTAAAACAAATAAATCATTGAGATAATTCATTTCTTTTTTTAATATTGAATGATAAATTACAAGATTTTAATTAATTATTTATATCCTATATTTGTTTAAATATTATTTATTTTTTCATTTAATTGCTTTAATATAATGATTTTTTTATTTTGTACTATACATAATTGTACTTTTATTGAATAGTCAAAAATATTTTAAAATATTAAAAAAATGACATAATATAATAAATTCTGTTTTAAGTTTTGTTTAATAAAAAAACTTTTAACCATTAAATGCATATTGTTGTAATACTATAACATACAATTCAAATGACTCTAAAATCATTATTATTCGCTCACTGCATGCCGTTGTAAAATCAGTACGGTCTACACGACTTAGTTTTTCGGGTGACAACATTATTATTTTTTTCAAGACTATCAAATATGATCTTGGCGTTGATATATAGAAAAAATCATGCATTTAATCGTTAAGAAAGATTAAATAAATAAAATCGAAAAAATCTTTTTATCAGAGAAGTAAAATTCATTTACGTTATACAATGATTCTGGGGCCATCCATCTAATAGGGAGATGTATAGTTGTGAAATCTGATAAAGGAATTGTTAGGTAGTCTGCTTCGAAAGGAGAATTTATTTGTCGTCCTCCGTTTCCAATTTTTACTTGAAGATTAGAGCTAACCATGCAACTTCGACAAGCGAGATCTCTGTGAAGGATACCCTGCTTTTCCATGTGTTTCATACCACTTGCGATTTGACTGGCAATAAATATTAAAGATCCGTAACTTAAGAAGTTATTAAATGTTATATAACTTTCAGAAATATTTATTAATACTTGAGATAATTGTTCGACAAATCAGGATTTTGCAGTGTATAAGAATATTCCGTTGATGATATCGGGACGTCATTTTGATCAGTTGTTTGAGTTCGAATATAGTGATGTAAATTCATATAGCATTCAGTAATGATTCCGAAATGATGATTGAAAACTCTCTGATTTTCAGAGTCTGCAGAATCACTAATAAGAGCGAGAACTGCAATAACATTTGGGTCCGACAACCTCAACCGAATTCTTATTTCTTCTTGAAACTGTGATCTAAAGAGGTATTCGTTATTATCTTATTAAAAATATTAATAAAACGAAATCCGGACGAAAATTTTCTTTTAATAACAAAACTCATCCATTAAAAAATATATATAAAGACAATATATTTCGACGGATCTACCGTCATCTTCAGGTCACTGATTAATAATCAATTCACTTGTATATAAATACAAAAATGATGATTATGTAATCGATTGCATGAAATCACGCTAATCAAAAATTCTCAACCAGATGACGGTAGATCCGTCGAAATATATTGTCTTGAAATATATTTTTAAATGGATGAGTTTTGTTAATCTAATATTAAATATTATTTCAATTTAAAGTATATAAATTACTCATACATGCTTCATAAATATAATAAAATATATGTTTCATTTCATGAATTGAATTGGTTTTAGTTTTTTGACAAAAGTAATATATTATGTATAAATTTTTGGCATTAATAAATTTTCAGTTATGAGTCTCGTTCGAGTAAATATAATATACAAAATTATTTCATTATATAAATATATAAAATAATTTAAGAAAAAAGAAACCTTTAAAACTATTTATCACATTATATTTACATATATAAGCTTGCTGTTCAGAGGTGTTCAAAATGTCCTCCGTCCTTGTAACTAAACTTTGGTTTTATTTATATAAATATAAATTTGTTTGCCTTTATCACGCGTATAATTAAAAACACTTTGGTCTCAAAGAATTCATCGGTTTTCTATTAGGCACCGTGTTCTGTATTTATTACCTATTTAAATATAAATGAATTTACTTTTTTAATGGATTGTAGTGTTCTATCAATAATGATTCACAAAACTACCACTCATAGTGTGAATCGAAGCCATTCTATAAACCAAAAAGCTCTTCCTTAGAAACAGAAAAGATTTTATTTTTAAAATGTAACCAATGATTAAAACCCCTTTAAATTTAATGGTAGGTTAAGTTCCTTCATTGTCTGGTAAATGATTTATTTTTCCAACTCCCATTTTATTTAAGTAAAATATATAATACTAAATCCCTTATAATTAAATAAGTTAGAAAGATTATTTTATTTTCTTTATTTAAAAAAATTAAAATTATTTAAAAAATCAACTCACAAAAATTTAAAAATTTTATATTTACATATTAATTTGTTTTCTAATATTCGTTACATAAAACATAAAAAAAAATCTAAATTTATTTTTTATTTAATTTAAGATAAATTATTAATGAATTACAATTAGAAAAGTTAGAAACAAAAACGTATTTTCTTCGTTTTATTTTTGCAAAT
This sequence comes from Girardia tigrina, assembly GCA_001938485.1. Classification (NCBI taxonomy): domain Eukaryota; kingdom Metazoa; phylum Platyhelminthes; order Tricladida; family Dugesiidae; genus Girardia; species Girardia tigrina. Next base: position 21,283 of record MQRK01231161.1, read on the forward strand.
TAAATGAAAAAAAAATAAATTGACGCCCAATTACATCCACGTGTATCACGACTAGCAAAAGTGCTTCATCATTTTGTTCATATAAAAAAGTGCCTGTTGGCCATTTCCGTCGACAGAGCTCAATTAAAGTCTTGCAGTTTGACATAAAAAATCTTTTGAACACAACAATTTGTTAATAGTTTTAATTGACCCAATCTTTCTATAAATTCTAACAAAATGAGACTAAAATAAATGTTTCCTTTTTGGAAAAAAACACACTAATTTCAAAAACAAAAAAATATAATAAATTTAATTTGAAATAATTCCCATTTTGATTCAACCAAAAAATAAATAAATATTTACTGACAAAATATTTGTTTTAATACAAAAGAATTTTCTTCCTTCATTTCAAACGAACCATTAGATGTAAATATTTCTTTTTGTCTTTCTTAAAAAAAGAAAAAGAAACAAATAATTTTTTTCTAAAAAATTGAAAAAATATATTTTTAATAAAATAGTAATAATGATAATTATTAAGCGCATTGAGACAATTAATATTAAATTAAATTTAAATAAATTAAATTTATTTTTAATTTCAAATAATTTTAAAATTTTAAATAAGTTAATTAATTTTTACAATTTTTAATAAAAAAAATCAAATTAATATTTTTGAAATAATTAATAATCATTTTAATTAATATCCAAAAAGTTTTGAGTAAATATTTTAATAAAATATTTATTTTTCCATTTGCTAAAAAAATCACAAGAATTAATTCATTAATCAATTTAGTTTAGAATGCAATCGTATGAAAGCTTTGACAAAGATTATCTTAAGGACAATCAAAATTATTGTGTAAATAAAAATATGAAAAGTCAAATTAATGTTTTGAATAAATATATTTCTGAATTCCTACTAATTATTTAAAAAAAAGAAAATCTGTTAATAAAAATTATTAATTATAAATAATCTAATTGGTTAAAATTAAATTTAAACATATTTAAAAAAGAACATATTAAATTAATATATTAAAATTTTAAATTACATTAAAAAATAAATAATACATTCAAAAATTATTTAAAATATTTTTACTTTAAAATTAAATTATTTTTAATTAGTAGGAATCAAAGAAAACACCAATCATCCATCTGTGTAGGAGAGACACAATCCGAATCAACACACAACATGTACAATATCAACACACAACATGCACAATATCAACACACAACATGCACAATATCAACACACAATTCAAAACATTCCACACAAATGTTGCGGGTTGTTTCTTAACAATAATGATTATCGATTGTAAATTTTGTAAAATCCATACATAAGTTTATAATATGCAGAGAACAAGTTTATATTTTCTTTGTAACAAGTGGCTGCTTCTAGTCCGGAAATTAGGGTGAGTCAATATTTTTGATTTTTGTCCTATTACGAACTCTCTATATTTTTGATTAATTTATAGTTTTCTGTTTTTTTTATTTTATTTATCTTTTTTTAAAATATCTTGTGAAAAGTTTAATGAATAAATTGTATTTAAGAATGAAAGCAATTATCATCGCTTTGAATCAAAATCCCTTTAAGGGTTTTATAATTTTGTTGAACTGAAAAATAAAATAGAAAAAATAATTTAAAAATTCGGTACTGATTCAAGAGTTTGTAATCTTTAATTTGAATGAATTTTAAAAAAGGATTTAGGCGTTATTTTATTATTTTTGGATCCAGTCGAGATATTTGGATTAATATATAATTTTGCTAATGTCTAGACTTTTGGGACGATATACCACTTTTGTCATTTTTAATTTCAGATTGATCAAAAATTGATAGATACATTCTTATACAACAAAAAATACAAGGGCATCGTTATAAATAAATAATGATTATTTTAATTATAAATACAAATTGGTGTTGAAGAGGAAAGTGTCTACAACATTATTTTTATAATAATAATATTAAATAAATTAAAATAGTAAAAATAATAAGAGGTAAACAAGTTTATAAAATAGCAAAATTTTTATAATTTATTGGGCACCAAAAATATTTGGCAAGTAAATTTGGTGTTAACATCTAGAAATTTCATTTATTATTGTATTTACCTAAATTATTAAATGTATTTTATACGTTAAAAAAATTAGCATTAATAATTAATTAATTCTCTTTCTTTCTCTTTTTCTTTCTTCTCGACTATTTTTCACTGAATTCATAGTATTTTTGACGAACAAATATTTTATGATGTATTTTATTTATATTTAATTGCGAGACAATATTTTGACAGACAATATTTACAGAGATTTTATGCTTAACATCAATCGAAATTTATTTTCTCTGATTATTAAATCATCAAATGTGATTTTTATATAATTTATTCACACATTATTTATAATTTTTACTAATTAGACTATGAAATTACAAAATGAAGTTTAAACGAAGTATTTTGTTTCAATCTAAAAGAAATTTATTTTTAATTAAAAAACAAAAATTAAATTTCGAACAAAAATTCCTTGAAAATTATTTTAGTTTTCTTCTTTCAAGAAAATGTATTTTGAAATATAAAATAACAAAAAAAGTCTACAATATTAACAATATATATATATATATATATATATATATAT
>MQRK01231161.1:28431-40920 GCA_001938485.1 Girardia tigrina
AGAGGCGGAAGGCCACTGACCCCCTAGGAGGCCTATCGGGGGGCCCTTAAGGACTTTAGTTTGGGTGGACCCTCTAAAGAGCCTTAGGCTCAATACCATTACAGAGATGGGAGGCCCACTTTCATCCAATAATTTATTGGATAAATTTTATTTATTTTCGGAAAGTTTCCGTATAGTGTACTTGCTTAGTGCATTTTGTGACCTGATGAGGAGATTATTATTATCTCGAAACGCGTCGTCTTATTTTTATCCCTATTATATAGATTTTACTTAACAATATATATATATATATATATATATATATGATTTAATACAAAACTATCTTATTTCATATAATATTAAAATTATATTACTTATATTAAAAACAAAATTCATTAATTTAAAAAATATATTTCAAAACCATATATTTCGATGGATTTACAATCATCTTCAGCTCACCAATTAATAATTTAATTCACATGTAAATAAAGGCAAAAATAATCATTGTGTAATCGATTGCATGACTTTACACTAATCAAAAATTCTTAACCCTTTCCAGCCCATTGTTTCCATATGGCAACATATTTAAAAAATTAAATTACAGTTATCTCTTTTACCCAATTTAAATTTTACACATAGTAGTAGTTTCTAAAACGTCTAATAGATGACACTACATATATTAAAATGCAAAAAAGCGCGATTCTCACTTGTTTCTTAGCAATTTAAATCAACATTGTTTTTTAAATCAACTTTTTTTTTAAAAAATAATAACTTGGGCTGGAAAGGGTTAATAAGCTGATTGAGACTTCTGATTGAACATTGATTTTAGGGTAATGTCACCTAATTAACAATGCTTTTTTCAATTTACATTTTGCCAATGTTATATATAAATAACATGTTATAGCTATATTACTCTTACTCTCTTTTCGACCATGTTCTTGAATTCTTTTACAAAGATGACGGGCAGACTCTCCAATGTATGTGGCATCGCACCCATTACATTTATATTCATAAACAATATCAGAACAAAGTTTTAATCGATTTATTACTGAACATATTTTGAATTTATGAGATCGTGATACAATTTTTAAATTTAATCCACAGTTAGTTGCATTTATATTTTTTTATATCTTTTAATATATATAACTAGTTTCGCCTTTACATGCATCGTCAGGTGAAATGAATAATTAAACAAAATTACAAGTCATTTAAATGGTTTACTGACTGTTACAACATAAATGATTTCCATATTTTTTAAAAAAACTTTAACTTTAGACTTGTTTGGACATTAATAGACGGATTAATATATTTAATCAATAATGCCTCACATATAACTCTTTCCTAATAATTTTTAAAATTACTTCACAATATTTTAAAATTAGTTGTTTTCATCTCCGATCTACAAACATTCACATGTCCACCAATATTACTACCAATGCCCATTAATTTCCAAACAAGTCTCTCTTCCACTTTATTGAAAATATTTAATTAGTTGTTACGCAAGATGTTTACATAATCATCATTTTGTTATATATAAGACAGTAAAATAGTTGTTAATAAAGCCTGAAGATGTTGGAATATCCCCCGAAATATATTGTAATTAAATTTGATTTTTTTAATGAACTTCTTGATTTTAATAAAAACTTGAGATTATTTTTTAAATTTCTTTTTAAAAATTATTCAGTTTGTTTTTTTATTAAACAAATAGCAGAAAATTATTTTTATTATTTATTTATTTATAATTTCTTTTTTTTGTTAAAAATAGATTTTTTAAATTAAAATATATTTCTTCTTAATTATTTAACTTGAATTTTCGGTAGATTTACAATCTTTAAAATTATTTGTTTTAATATTAAATGAACATAAAATCGTTCTTTTTAACTTTATGTCGTGCAAAAACTTGTTACTATTTGTTAGCTTTTGTTTTTTCATGCTTTTATAAATTTTCAAACAGGAAATTTTGGCTTTGTCAAGGATTCTTAAAGAAATGTTCAGTCTTTGGAAACTTTGATATTTTTAATAAAATATTTTTTAATATTTCCTATTTTTAATGTTTTTGAAATTTTTTCCAATATTTATATTTTTATTTTTTTTTATATTTTTGTGTTTATTTATAAATTATATTTTTTTAATAAGGTAAAATAAAATTAATTTTAAAAAATGTTTACATTAAATTTCTGACTAATTAAGTTATAATGTTTATATTTAAAGTACTTTGATTAGAAGTACACTTAATTAAATTTATGAAAACTAAAATAAAAAAATACATAATCAAATCGGAACGATGTTGTAATAATCAGCAATATATTTTCTAAAATTTTTTTAAAATAATTAGCAGTATAGTAAGAGGGTATATAATCCACTTGTAATATTGGAAGGAAAACTTGAATTTATGCGTTTACTTCAGCAATGAATGGAATCTATAGTCGAGTAAGTATCTCTCTCACAAGCTAACGCCTTGGAATCATTTTTATAAAACCTGGAAGTCTTTCTTGTAAGGATTGAACCGTCAAGAAGAAATGAGGGTCACTTTGGTAGGGGAATTCATCATCATTCAAAAACCCAAATTAGAAAGCTTTCACAATTGAATTGATAGCGCATAGTCTTTGAACACTGATTAGATTGTAAGCAGAGAATCCCATTCATTTAAAAAGTAAGTTTTTTGTTTTCAAAAGGGTTTCCAATCATTTTTCGAGTGACGGTTCTGTGAATCACTATTGATAAGACATTGCAACTTATTAATATTCATTGCCAATGGTCAAAATAAAGGCGCTTTAATACTTAAAATATTTAATTAAATATCATTATTAAAGTATAAGTTTTATATTTTTTATATTTTATTATTAAATTACCTACTTATCATTTTCAATGGGTACGCATGCGGTAATTTTTACATATTCAGAATCTCCTCATCAAGAAAAACATTTTGATGTATAACATGTGGTGTCTAAAAGTCTCGCATCATTGCGTAATAAGGGTCAATACGCAATAAAGGTCAAATTACATAACTTCGAATTTCGTAATAAAATTGATCTCATTTTGTGGATCTTTTTATGCTGATTAAGAATATGCAATTTATTTTGCAATATCTTTTATCGTTATCAATTTATTAAAAAATTGTAATATATATATATATATATATATATATATATATATATATGTATATAAATATAAAAAAAACAATATACTGATTAATATTCTGTTAGTCTTTTGTAACTTCCTAGTCTCCTCTCACTTCCTAGTTTGTTCTCAGACTATTAAAGTGCCTTTTTCTTTAGTTTTTCATCAATTATTTTATATTATTTAAATTTAAAAGTGAATTTTTCTCTTTTTAGCAAATTAAAATGAGTAAATATAGTGTCCAGTATCGTGTCTTTATGGTTCTAAAATATCACGAACTACAATTTGCATCGGAAGTGGTAAAAGAATTTAGAAAGAAAATTGGATCTCTCTACAAAAATCAACCCTTCAACTGTTAAACGGGCTTACGACAAATTCAAAGACTTTGGAACAGTTCTCGACAACATTGAAGAAATGAATACAAATGAAAAAACAGTGAGAACCGAAGAAAATATCGTAAAAGTGCAAAATTACTTTCAAGAACATCCAGAATCATGTGAACGTCAATCATCTCGTGCTTTGAACATTAAAAAAACTTCTCTACAGTGCATTAGGAAGAAGGACATATGTTTGTTTCGATAAAAGATTCAAATTAATCATCCGATAAGTGAACGAGCAGGTAGTCAGCGTTTGAAATTAGCAAACAGGATGATGACGTTGAAAGATAGCTGAGAAATCGATTTTAATAATATATGGTTCTCGGACTAAGCGCATTTCCACCTTCAAGGATATGTAAACAAACAAAATTGCGATTTTGGGACACAGAAAGTCCTCATCATTGCATAGTTAAACCACTTCATCCTAAAAGATTGACAGTTTGGTGTGCCATTTCGTCAGAATGAATTAGTGGACCATTATTCATTGAACAAAACATCAATGGTAAACTTTATCATGACATTTTAAAAGATTACATCATTCCTTTTATGGTTTCATCGTATCAACTCAACAATTTTTGGTTCATGCAAGATGCAGCTAGACTTCATCGCACTCAAGATATCTTCAAATTACTTTCAGAACATTTCGATGATCGAATAATTTGTTTGGACTCACAATGTGATTATTTTGTCTAGGGATATTTGAAAGATAAAGTTTATCGCAGTGAACCTGCATCATTGAACAAACTTAAATTGGCCATAGAACGCGAAGTTAGAGATATTGATCAAGAAATAATTGAGAAAACAATTGGAAATTTTGAATACCGCCTTCAACACGTTATAACAGCAGATGAAGAAAATTTCGAAAACCTCGTTTATTCAAAATGTATTTAATTTTATCCTTTTAATAATCTTTAATTCTTAAATAATATTTATTCAATAAAAATTTTGAATTTAAAAAAATGTTTAATAACTTGATAACGATAAAAGATTTTGCAAAATAAATCGCATATTCTTAAACAGCATAAAAAATCCAAAAATGAGACCAATTTTATTACGAAATTCGAGATTACATAATTTGACCTTTGTTGCGTAATTGCGCAATGATGAGAGACTTTTAGACCCCATATATATATAGATATTGATAAATTCAAAATTAACATTAAAAATTATATTAATTAATATTTTTTGAAATTCTTTTCAAAGAAAACTAAGTTTAGTTTAATTCACAGAAATTCATTAAAACCGAAATTTTCTTTTCTAATTTTTATTAAACAAATAAAAGAAGAAATATTAATTATAAAATATTTCAGATCTAATCAAGTTAAAAAATTTTATTCCTATAATTTGACAAATATTTTTTTAAAGCTCCCATTATCTCATTTTATTGCAAAAAGAAGAGAAACAGCAATTAATGATTTATGATAATGAAGGAAATTTCGAGTATTTTTATGTCAATTAGGAGCATTCTCGAGCATATTAGAACAAGAAAAATAAATAATCTACTCATTATATTTATTATAATCTTTCTGATTATTGTTTATTAGCATAGAATTCATATTAGCAAATACATGAACTAAAACATTATTTCCTTAGGAAAACTAATAATTATGTTATATATTTTGTATATCTTTAAGTATGAGATAATCTTCATAAAGAGGGGACACTTTATTTTATCAGTGACTGATAACTTAGTGAAAATTAATTAATAATCGACAAAAAATATACAGAGGTCAAGAATAACTACTTCAACTAACTCATTTACATTACCATTAGAAGATATTGAGATCTAAAAATTATCTTGATCTAATTAACAGTAAATGTGCCTTAATTCATGTTTTAATTTGACGAATTTTCTCTCCAATTTGAAACTCTCTCCTTCTTTTAGGTATTAAGGTCATATGCTTTTTAGAAAGGCCTGGGACGCTGATGAAGATCAAAAAGCCCTCCCCTTAGTGCAGGGATTGACATGCTTCTGCTCCGTCGGTTAATCGACTTCATTGCAATACCACTCATCAAGATTGATTCATCGAAAATTCTTGTGTTGCTATCCTACTATCGACTGGGAGTTCACTACTCCCCACAGCCTTCACACCCAGATTTATAGCTGGCCGTAACAGAACGGATTGCTATCCGTTAAGAATACAAATCGCCGCCGGCATTCAGAATGGCGACTCGGCACAGTTTTGGACACTTTAGCCTCGAGACGAACTCTAGTTTCCGAGGGACATGTTTGGATGTATGTTCGACTAATTTAGCACCGGTTGCCGAGGCAACTGATCTCTTTTATATATCTCGTATTATCGAACTTGGACACCCATCATAATGATATGATTAAGTAAGATATTTTTGAATCCGTGATTCATTTACTTCAATTGCAATTGAGGAAAAAATAAAGTTAAATCCCGCTAATTAAGATTTGTTACAAAATTTTACAGTTTGTGGTAAGTAAAACTTTGTCAGAAAGTTTATTTTATACAGATTCTAATGATCTATGGCTAATATTTAAAACTTTATTCAGAAATAAAAGAAATAAAATAACAGAACTTGGTTATGAAATCATTTTGGTAAAAAAATTTGTTGGTTTCATCAAATTAAGTGCTTTTGAATGTTCAAATCGAGTATTTTGTACAAAATTTTGCCCTTTCACATCAAGAAAAAATCAAGGAGCCAATATTCAACTCAAAATTACTTTTCTTACAAGTTTTGAATATTAAAAAGAACAATGATGGTAAAATTTTTCAGAATAAAATTTGAGACATGATAAATTAATCGATACAACTGTTAAGAACCAAGAAAGACTTATGATTAAAAAATCAATAAAATAATAAATCATTAAAATCATGAAATCATTAAACAATTATTTTTTATGCACCGTTCAATTTAGTCAAATTGAAAAATCTTAGTTGATAACAGTTACTAGTTGGTACTGAGCAAACAATCGGCAAATTGACATTATTTTCATTATCGATGAGCTTGTGAGGAATGTTTTGAATTGTTTGTTGATATTGTGCATGTTGTGTGTTGATATTGTGCATGTTGTGTGTTGATTCGGATTGTGCCTCTCCTACACAGATGGATGATTGGTATTTTGTTTGATTCTTTCTAATTAAAAATAATTTAATTTTAAAGTAAAAAGATTTAAAATAATTTTTGAACGTATTATTTAATTTTTAATGTAATTTAAAATTTTAATATGTATTAATTTAATATGCACTCTTTTTAAAAAAATGTTTAGATTTAATTTTAACCAATTAATAATTTTTATTAAATGATTTTCATTTATTAAAAAAAAATAGTTTGAACTCAGAAATATATTGATCAAGAGAGATGTCAAATAGTGAATGCGCTTGTGATATTAATAAATGTTTAAAACTCATATTGATGTTGTTAATAGAGCTTAATCCGTAGTCCATTGATTTGGAGCCCCATGCGCTCAAAAGACCATTGCTCGAAAAAGTGACAAGCGTATTACATGCCTCATAATAGTTTATATGAAAATGGAATTTTTTGAAATCTTACCCTTAATCTCTTCCTTATTTTTCAATTGTGAATTTTATTAACGTTTTGTCAATTTTTATATTTTATTATTACAAAATAGTATTGAAGCACTTCTAAAGTCCCAAAATTAAAAGGCAACCACAACCTCGTAAAATACTTCAAATGTTGAAAAATCGATTTTCATCAAATGTTGAATTTCCTATTCTTCGAACGAATTTTTACCCAGATTATGAGAAATTGTTTTGAAACTCTAAAGAAAACTAAGATTATCACATATATTAATAATCTGAGTTTTCTTTACTTTACGAGATAAATAAATAAATATTTCAAAAACTTTTATAATACAATTAACACATTGTTGACCGGCAATTTTACGCTGAATTTATCTCATGTTACTGACTATTATTTCGTAATTCAATGTAAAAGTCAAACAGTATAAATAACCCTTTATAAACATTTTATAAGAAAGGAGAGACGTCGAAACATGATGAACAAAGCTTTTGCAGTATTCTATATTGACCTGGGTTTCATAAATTTAAACAGCTAATGCAAGTGCAAATACGAGTTTAACTGTGACCGGTCACAAATGTTCTAAATTATTCTTTTTTTAATAACTAGAATCCTTTTTTAAATTTTTTTTTATATTAATCAATTAATAAAAATAAATCATATAGTACATTTGTAGATGAAAAACAAAATAAATAATATAATATTTTCTAATTGTCATCATAGATTTTTATAAAAATTTGATTAATTTATCATTTTAGTAATATTTGAAAAATTATGGAAAATTATTTAATAATAATTAATAATAATAATTTAATAACAAATATTGGTAGGAATATAATTTATTATATTGGATTATTATAATCCCCATTTAGAGAGCTGTTTATTTAACTAATAGAAACATTGATTAGTTTTGCCCATTACAAAGATCAATTTAGTTTTAATCAAAGAGAAAAATTTGATAAAGTTTACAAGAAAGTTTGATTATCACAAAGACAAAAGGGAACAATGTATCACATAACATTAAATCACATCAAAAACATTAAGTAGATGTCTATAACCGGGGTAAATCTATCTTCGCTTGCCCGAGATGAGGAGCTATGCGATATTGAGGGGAAAGCATAGTTAGAGTTTTTAACTGCTTTGATGTTAGACAGTGCCATCGTGATTTATTTCATCTGTGATGTGAAGCATGAAATTTATATAGTGTGTGGCGTAATGCTCGATGTTACGTTTGGCCACTTTGGTAGAGAATTGGAGTAAGTCATCAGATTACCAACCTATCTTCTTTAGAAGGTTGTCGTTGCATTTTTGCCATATAACAAAGGGGAAAATGGTACCGACTTGAAAAAGCGGTTTTTGAGGTAAGCCTTTACATCGAGTTAATGAGAGGTGGCTTCTTTGTGTCTTGCTTCAAAAGTTCTTTCTGTGTCAAATGGGCATTTGGATATGGGCAAAAGACTTGGATATCAGGTTTTTTGTGGTATCCATCTGGGAAGAAACGGTTCTTTTCTTTCTTGATTGGTGTAGGATCGAATCTTTGAATTAGAAATCTTTCAAGATCGTCTACTATTTTATTGTGCTTGAATCTTCCGAATGGTAAGGAAAGATTACATCTATTTAAAATATGTCTTAGAGTTTCCGGAAGACGGTTGCATCGGCTACACATGTTTAAAAGATGTTATACAAGCTAGTAACCCCAACCTAGCTCGTTATATATAGTACCAAGCATCGAAGGTGATCCAACCATTCATTGTGATTATGTTGAGATTTTGGTTGGCAGTAGTTTGAGGAAAGATATGTATTGATCCTTGGTCTTGAAAAAAGAGAAGTTTGTGAACTTTTTTATTGTAATTAAAGAGAATAGAAGAAATTGATTTTTCGTTTGTAATGTTGATGAAAGCGGATGAGTAATGAAGATCGATAGAGATATTGACTCTCCTAGAATCAGGGATCCAATCAAAGTTTATTGCTAACCTGAGTTCTCTTTTGGGGAGCGTTTGGCTATTGTACATTTTGACCATTGATAAGCATCTTTGTCGTATGGTTTAGGAAAATCACTATTGAGATCTTGGAAAATAGCAGGGATGTCGGTTGAATTATAGAAGGCCTTGATATCTTGAGAATAGATTGTTTTAATTGAGGATCTCTGAAGTTGGCTAATCGGTAGATATATATGATTGATTGGAATCGTCAATTCGGAAAGTTTTTTTAAATAAGTTACTCTTCTATTTGACTCCAGAATTTATAATAAATAAATCGACAAAATATATTATTTTTTATGTTTTTTCCTAAAATCTAAAAAAATTTGTTATTGTGTTTTTCTTATGAAAACTAATTCTTTCAATAATTTATACTTCTTTTTAAAGTGATAAAAATAATATAAACTAAAGTAAATATTACTTATTCTTGTGTAATCATGTACAGTGTACGCGTACAGTGCCGTTTTCTAACCGACATGTACTTTTTAAATAATATTTCAGTGAGTTATTTAGTTAATTATTTACTTTTACTTTATTTATTGTTATAGTTTTTTGTGCCCTTTATTTCTTCTAAGGAAAAAGAAGTTGGTTAAAAGATACTGCCTAGGGTCTAAACTGGGTTATATATCTCTGTTTTATAAATAATTTAATTAGAAATATGTAAATTAAATTAACACAGTGAGTCTCTCTTGTTGTAATTCCTATATAAATTATAAATTAATAAAATCTGAACATTAAATATAAATAAAAAAAGAAATCAACTTTATGTCGGGCGAATTGTTCTCGTTAAGTATTGTCACGATAACCTGATTGTTATCTGAAATCAAATTTGCGGAATTTTTAGGTCTAATAATACTATCATTTAGTATAGCTTTTTTATTCTGTCCATATTGTCCTTGTGAGATTAATTCTGTGATTGTGATACCCGTCAAGGGCAAAACAGGCAGTTTTGAATCTATGAAACTGACCGGCCTTTTACTGTCTAATGAATCAAAGTCGGCTGACCCAAACGAAATGTGACCACACACACCTAAAATATTTATGAAAATAAGTTTAAAAAATATTATAATGAAATTAGTCTTTATCAAATGAGTCTACTACTACTATTACTACTACTACTACTACTACTACTAAATTGGTTTGTTGAATTTTGTATGTTGAGTTTAACATTTGGAAATGTGTTTCTCCCACCCAGATGGAAAATTGATATTTTGGATGTTCACGATAGATAATTATTCGAGTATAATTTGCATTTTAAACTACGGCATAAGATATTTAAAAAACTTAAAAAATATTAAATCATTTCAAATTTTCATATTAAAATTTAAATAAAGTAAATAGCTTTTAACTAAGTTTTAAATTAAATAAATGTTCTTTCTCTACATAAAATCATTTTTTACATAAAATTAATATGTAGATAAAATTATTACTAAAATTACAAAATTTGAACTTTAAAAACGAAATCTGAAAATAATGAAATATTTGTTCGAATAATTGTTTATTAAAAAACATTAACAAAAATTTATCAATTTAGAACGATGTCGAATTATTAAAGCTTCGCTGAGAGTTGTCCAAAAGACAATTCTGATTGTATTGAAAATAAAAGTTTGAAAACCCATGTTGGTGTTCTTAATATGGCGACACACGACCACGTGATTCGCCATATTTTGAGGTCCGGAGATTTTTGATGGATCAGAAACAAAAGTTGAGGCATTCATAACGAGCTTTAACAGATATGCGAAGATAATGGGATTTGTATTGCTTACTACAATTCTCTTTTTTCTAAATGTTTCTAAAAGAAACCTTTATTATCTACTTCGATTCTTTTTGTTGATAAACTTGTTTATCCTGCTCATAATATATCATGTTTTTTTAGAACTTTTAACTCAGTTTTCATAAAAAAAACTTGAAAGACTTTTAGCTTCTAATAAATATATGTTGTGCTATAAATTAATTAACTAACAATTATAATTATCAAATTAAATATAATCTTACTTTGAATTTGAATAAGTTTAGAAAAGTCAAAATTTGAGAAGTAATTTGCTTCGGGAGAGGTCCATGTGAGAAAAGAATTTTTCGACATTGAATAGGGACTCGGATTACGTGAATCATTTGAAATCAAGGTAAAACTTTTATGAGAGGCTATAGGAGTGGAAAATTCATTTGGTGTATTATTTGTTTTATTATCTACATGATCAAAATAAGGATTTGCAATAATTTGAATAGTTGCTGGTAATTGACTCATTCCTAAAGGAGAATTGGAGAATAATGGGGATGAAGTTAAGACATGATAAGGGGAAGGATTTAGAGAGGGGGGATAATCATTTTGTAATAGACCTGAACTGATGCTTGATCTTTTATATTGAAATCCTTGATAAGCCATTGGAAATAATGTAGCACTAGCATAATCTTGACCACCTAGCAAAACATTTAAAATAATTATCAATAGCAATATTACATTACAATAAAAATCATAGATTATATGGTAATTTAATCAAAATAAATTTGGTTAAAGTTAGCGAACAATTCAAACTTTAAATTTAAAAATTTTTATCTTAATTTAATGGTCTCTTTTATTAAATTTCACACTCAATTTATCAACAAAATGAAAATCAACTAACTCTTAATTACTACAAAATAATGAGATACTGCATTAATTTCCCCAATGAATTAATTTCCCCAGTGAATTAAGTTCCTTAAATAAATGATTATGGTAAGAATAGAGTTACACATTTCACAATGAATTAGAAATATTTAAGAAATGGTAGATATCAATTTTCATAAAATACCTTTTTATGATAATAACTCAAAGTATGAAAAAGATAAAAAAAGAAAATATAAATGATGACGCAAAAAATCATTTTTATTTAATATTTATTCAAAAAATGATTACAACATAATAACTACTGCATAAAGAAAACATTAATGATGCAAAAATTCATTTTTACTTAACATTTATTCAAAACATGACTTTTAAGTCTGAAATCTGCTTACGAAAAATGGCACATTTATAACATTCATTATTGTGTATTACAGTATTGATTAAATTTTTGGTAGTCATAGCATACGTTTGCATGTCCACATGAGTGATGTATGCTTCCAGAAATGACAAATAATACACATTCTTCTCTGTTTGGGAATCTCTGTTCATGCAATCCAAAATACGTAGAAGCCTTAATTTTGTATCAATGTAGCATTATTTGCAGTCTCACTTGATTCAATCAAGTTTTGTTTAATCAAGTGAATTTGGAAATTTTTGAATGTTCAAATGTTTCTGAATAAATGAGAATTTTGATATAGAATTGTTCACGAGCTGCTCTCTTAAATGGTGGCCAACTGTTAAAAGTGTATTTGGATTTCTTTGCCTAGATGTTGTCAAATAATTATCGATCCGTGCCGATTCTAAACTATTGGTCGCGCTGCGATTACCTTGGACTCTTTGGTTGAGCCCAAAATATTATTTAAAATAAAATAATTAAATTAAATTAAAAAATCATTAAAATTAATTAAATTAAATAAAATATATA
>MQRK01231162.1:381-34646 GCA_001938485.1 Girardia tigrina
TAATATTTTACGTCTTTTTTTCAAATAAAAATATAATTAAAAATAACCTTGTTTATTTTTACCAAAAATTTATATTCTCAAGCGTATACCGTATACCCTATGCTAATTTTACGACTACAGCACTGATTACATTACATTCTTAGTTAATAACTTTTTATATTTTGATTTTTCACCCAGTGTTCATTTTCTCTGTTTTATATATAAAAATTCGAAAACCGGTTTTAACCGGTTTTGTGTAAAAGTAAAACCAGAAACCAGTTTTTTCAAAAGTCGATTTTTGTATAAACCCTAGGCAACATATGTTATCTGAACTCAACGATCCAATATTTACGGACGATTCCCGAATTATGAATCACGCCATCAAATCCGTTTCTTCAAGTCTCAGCGAGCAGCACGATCCTTATTCGCGATTCGTGTCGAATCTCGGCCGATTCATCGCGAGTATGGACACTTCGGATGTGCCAAATCAACCGTTGATGCTTGTCAAGTCTCTGTACGATATGTGTTCGCAATTCGCTGCCACAACACCGATCGCATCGATCAATAAAGTCGACGGAGAATCAACAGTGTTGATGCAACAGGACGCCAACGATTGTTTGGCGGAAATCGTTCGAACGCTTCAAAAAACTCTCCGAATTCCATCGATACTCAATTCATCTCTGAATAAGGATTATCCGAAATCATTTGGTCGAAATCG
Source organism: Girardia tigrina (assembly GCA_001938485.1). Classification (NCBI taxonomy): domain Eukaryota; kingdom Metazoa; phylum Platyhelminthes; order Tricladida; family Dugesiidae; genus Girardia; species Girardia tigrina. Next base: position 1,079 of record MQRK01231162.1, read on the forward strand.
AAATTTGAATTTTATCGATCAATTTCTCACTCAATGATTGTCGGTCACGACGGCAAACACCGAGAACGAATCGGAAAGTGTGATAACGGAAGATCCGTTTCTCCAGTTAAGTTGTTATATCAACAAAGACGCGGGCACTCTCACGCTGATCGACACGGGAATCATTATGACGAAAGACGAGGTCATAAACAATCTTGGAACGATCGCCCAATCAGAAAGCAAGGCATTTATGGAGGCGCCGCAGGCCGTTGCAGATATCGCGATGATCGATCAATTCGGTGTCGGGTTCTATTCGTCGTATCTGGTTGCCGGCAAAGTCCAGATGATCTCGACGGGCAACAACGACGAGCAGTATTTGTGGGAGTCGTCTGCGGGTGGATCGTTTACTGTGAAATCGGACAAAAGCGAACCGATCGGCCGAGGAACAAAAAATAAGCCCGGCACAAAAAATACAACAGAGGGTATTCACACGGATCCAGATAAAATTAAAGCAATTGAAGGATTCCAGAAACCAAACTGCATGAAGAATTTGAGAAGTTTTCTGGGAATCAGTAACTAATACAGGCGATTCATAAATGGTTACTCCAGAAGGGTTATGTGGATCGAATAAAGATAAAATAGTATGGACGGACTCATGTGAACAAGCTTTTACGATATGAAGAAATCCCTCATAACAGCCCCAATTTTAGCATTTCCAAACTCCAACAAAGAGTTTATTTTGGATACGGATGCCAGTTTTGATTGCATAGGAGCAGTATTGTTACAAGTTGGCGAATTCGGAAGGAACATGTAACAGCTTATGGCTCGCATTCGATGGGAACTCATGAGAAAGGATATTGTATAACTAGGAAAGAACTTTTGGCCATTTATTATTTTTGTCAACATTTCAATCATTATTTATATGGGAAAAGATTTAAACTAAGGACAGATCATAAAGCCATCACTTTTATGTTACATACAAAAAATTACAATAACAGCCCAGTTCCAGACATGGATCAATTATCTCATTATTTTAGATATAGAGATGCTATACAGAAAAGGTGAATGACATGGAAATGCAGATATGCTGTCTCGAAGCAAATATGACACATGTACCCAGTGTAAAATGCAACATGAAGATGCAAAATCAGAAGACTTAAAACGAATTTTTTCAATCACAGAAGGTACAAGAATTAATGATAAAACAATGTATTCAATTAGTCTTCCCTAGTCCGTACCTTCATAACACCAATGGTATGGTGGAAAGACAATTTCGAACGATACGAGAGTATATTCAAGCAAGTTTAAAAGAAAGAAAAGAGACGAGTTTGGCAGATATGCTCCCAGAGGTGGAATTCACATTAAATGCAACACACCAGAAATCAATTGGAAGAAGTCCGACTGAAGTTATTTTAAATAGAAAAATAGATAGGCTGAAGTGGTATAGCAATAAAATGAACACGTCAGACGAAAACAACAAGTATCCAGGCGGAAAAAAACACAGCGAAATTTCAATATGGGAGAGATCAAGTGTGAGTAAAAAAATAGATCAGAAATAAAGATGATACACCATCATAGAAAAAATTCATGAGAGGAGTTATAACCTTGAGGATAAAGAGAAAAGACAAATAGTAAGAAATGTCGAAAAGTTCAAAAATTTTAAAGAAAAGGGGGAATGTTAGGAATTAAAAATGTTAGGAAAATTTTTGAAAGAAGTTTAAATTAAATATGTACAAATTAAAATTTTTATATAATTAAATGTAACGTTTAAAAAAATAAATTACTAAAATAAATATCTAATTAAATTGTTAATAATTAAAAAAATTTTGAGTTTGAAATATAAAAATGAAAAAGCATAATTTTTATGTGTACCGATTTTTAAAAATTAATAAAATTAAACGTAACGATTAAATATTTTAAAATTTTATCGTAATTTAAAATTAATTTATAAAATTAATATAAAAAAATCAAATATGAATATTTATAAGTATTTGTATTTATATCGGTTTAAGATTTATAAAACAAATTGTTTCTGAAAAAAATTTGTTTAAATATTAGATTTAAACATTTTTTTGTGTCGTATAATGAAGTTTGGATGTCTGAAGTAAATCTTAATAATTATTCCGAGGATGTTCCAAGAACCTCTAATAATGTCAACATTTGAGATGTTTTTATTTGTTATAATTTTGCTTTATTAAGATGATTTCTGTGGTTACATTTGTGATATGGAGTACAAGTTGAAATAACACGTCCAGTGTAAAAGTAAACATCCATCATTTCAAATAATAAAAAGATAAGGTAGATGTGATCATCGTATTCACACAGCCTAGCCAAACGATCATTCAAATGATAAATGAAAACAAATAAGTCTATATAAAATATATCTTTATTTTTAAAAATGTCTACGTAAAACCATGAAGACAATTATACATCAAAATAAAAATTAAACTACTATGCTCGCCGAAGTATGAATCCATTTAACAGACAAATATTCCAAAACCACATCTCTAATTCAATAACACTTCAAAAATCACTATAAATTTGAAGTAGAAAACTAAATCTTTAAATTCGAGCAGCCTTATCGATTTCAACATTTAAAAAACAACATTTAATGACAAATTACATTTATTTATTACATATAATGTGAATTCATATCAAATAAAATGAAAAGCAGATAAAAGTTCTATATCATTAAAACAAACAATTTGAAAAATTTATAGTTATCTATAGACATTTCGTAGAAAACAATTACAAAGCATGTGTAACGCTGTATCACTGAAAATGGTAAAAATGAGTAACATCAAACTCAGATTTGAAAAAGTTATTTACAAAAGGGCTTTTTTTAAAACCGGGTTCAAATAATAATAATTAACGATAACAATAATAATAAGGATGTGTCCTAATAAAAAAGAAGTGAAACATTTTTCATTCGAATAAGCACTTGTTTAAAAGCTGTTCGGTCAACATTCCATATTGCACGCGATAAAATTATGAGATAGCAATCGAAAACATTCAAATAAACGATTCGTAAAACGCATATGAAAGCCAATTTTTTTTTAATGTCTTTTTCAATATTTTCTTTGAGACATCAATGTACAAATTTTAGCTGCTTTGAAAAAATAATGTAACAAATAATGAATGTGAAAAATGCCCTGACAAATAACAATGGGATTAAGGATGACGAATGGGACTAAAATGTGCGCCCAAATACAAAAATAAATTGTGCAAATACTCAATGATGACATGGCAAAGATACAATACACATTGTTTCCAACATTTTATCGGAAATTTTATCGTTTTACATATCATAGACACATATCTTTTGTTTTGTAGCAATCGTAATAAATAATAATATTAATAACCGAATAAAAATGTAATTATGACACAAATGGTAAAAATGTTTGTTATCATTCGTCATTCATTACAGAAATAACTTTATGAACAAAATGATATTTTCTGGAAAACTTAGATTCTCTCGGAAAACTTCAAGAACCAGCAAAATGTTTTCATTTCCATCTTTTGGCATTTCTAAATTTTATTTTCAATTTCTTGACTGAAAATAATATATTTTAAAAACCATGTCGATACTCATTTATATTATATCAATAAAATCTGAAAACGTAATATAATTAAATTAATTAAAGGGTCTAATTATACTTTAGTCAAACTAAACAAATTTGCAAAATCCTCTTTTAAAATCATTCCTTTAGATAGAAATAATAATTAACTTGAAATAAGAATATTGTATTTCTTATCTATAAATAGATAAAAAGATAAAAGAAATCTAAGAGGAAATGAAAAATCCATAGCTCTTCTACAATTATAAGAATAAAGTACTCTACATTACTTTTATCACAAATGAGAAAATAGTTGCTAAAATGTATCTTGCATCGCTTTGTGAGAAAATGAAGATTGTTTATATTTTAGAACATTATTAATTATTTATCTCTATAGTCATTAGTGTTACTTTCGAATTGTAATAAATTCAAGTCTTTAATAATTTAAATTTAATCATATGGATGTAGGAACAATGGGTATACTGATCTTGGACTGGTTTTATTTTATGATTAGAATTTTATTTTTATTTTATTTCCTTTTTTAACCTTTATACATCATTTAACACCGGTATAGAATATATCATTAATAAGTAAAATAAAATTTGATCATATTTAATTAATGTTGTATTTACTGAGGCTCGATAAAATTTGATCAACCGACATGCGTCTCTCATTGACGTCTCTCAAAGGGTCAAAATAATTAATTAAATCAACTTAACCCAGGGGCGGATCTAGACTATGATTCCACGGGGTTCTGATTTAAACGAAAATAGAAATCGAGAAAAAAAGCATACTTATACTTTGACATAATAGTTATTACGTGATTCCTTCACCAAAGGGGTTTGTAATTGATATATAATAACTAAAGAATGAATTCTAAAATTTATTTTAAAAGAACAAATTCTCGATATTATTTTAAATGATTTAACTTTTTTATACCGAATTATAAATTTAAATTATTAACACTTTGAGTGCAGTGATATTTTAGTAATTCATTAACATGGCGCGGGTAGCCACGGGAATCAAATAGGGTCATGACGCATATAACGCGTCACTTGGCGCCCTGCTGTAATACTCATATGACGCAGACGTCTGCGTCAGTCGTACTCAAAGTGTTAAATTCTGTTGTTAGATGTAATATAAAACAATTTAAAATAAAAGATGAGTCGTTAGGTTATCAGGTATTTGAAAACACATTCTAATACAAGTTTCATTACATCAAAATTTAACCTCACTTGACCACTGTGAGTTGAGTACGATGGTTGGTGATTACATTAAAATAATTCGTCACTTGGATATCAATGTTTGAGTTGCTCAAATAATTAAAAAGCAAATATTTTTTTGCAAAAGCGTTAATATACCTAATTTAATATCATTAATAAGGGAAATGATAAATCGTTATGCAAAAACAGGTGATGCGATGTATTTGTGAAAGGTTCAGGATCAGTTATAAGATTAACTAAACTATAAGAAAACAAAACTCAAATTAAAAATGCAAATAAATTTTAAATATTAATATTTGATAACTATTATTAATATATCAAGTTTTGTAATCAATAATAATTCTTGCACCAATATTTTTAAAATATAAATACAGTTATCTTTAATGAATATTATTACAATAATTCCTTGATGAAAATTTTAAATATATTTGATACATAAAGTCAATAAATTTGCTCTGGTGATTTGCTCGATTGTTTATTAAAAAAATTAAGTATTGGAGAACAATTTTTCTACCTATCTATTTCTACTTAATTTTATTCTATTATTTAATTCAACCCCTGAAATGGTCACGAATATATTACAAAATAAATACATATTGAATAAGAGGATTTTGAAGAATTTTTACAAAAAACGCTCTATAAATTGAATAAATTACTTTTAATGGAAATACATGATCGATCTAAATACGAAAAATAAAAGAAGATTTTAAATACATTACATTAAAATAATATTTTTAAAATAAAAATTATTAATATTTCATAACTTAATAATAACAGTTGTAAAATAGTTGTGTGATTTACTGAAAATCTGAAATAAAAGAAACGTACAATAATTAAATGTTTGATATCGACGCTTTATCTTGATCTGCATTCTTTAATTCTAGTATTTATTTAGTATAGATGGATCAACGAAGCGTCAGACCGCTACACTACACATTGAACTTTATTTTTATACAGTATTACTTATTATTTGATGACAATACAATTATATACTAATATGATTATGTTTATGAATCCAAATTATTAAGTTTACAATTAAAATATTTAAAATATATCAATTTTGATAATCATTGTTTAAAAAAATAACTGGAAAATAATTCAAAAATAATTTTATCAGCTCTATTTAATGGAAACCTCATGAATTTATCATATAAAGCGGCTATCAGTTTGAGATATCTTAAGACGTAGTTTAGAAAGATTTTTCTTTGTCATAAATTAATAATTGATTCAGTTTAGCAGATTTAAAAACTTTATTACCTTCATTTATTTTGTCATAAATAGAAAATAGAACATTTAAGGAAGCAAACTTTTCAGAGTGCAGTCGGATGGTACTTATGTTAAGTCGGAAATAAAACCAAGATTTACTTTATATTAAATTACACACTAAATTAAAATTTTAAAATCAATAAATCACTGAAGCCCACAAGTAATTTATGTGATGTAGATCACCGTTAATGTCACTAAATTGTACTGTACCTATGCAATCAATATACTGAAATCATTGAGACGTTTATGTTGCTGCCTGTATTAAAGTAAATCTATTTCAGGAAAAGAATGACAGAAAGAAATTATCGCCATCTTTGGTACAGTTACCATTTCGCCTAATATTTGTTATCTCTCTTAGTTGATAAAAGGGGATGCAATTTGTTTTTGCAAATTTGTAGGTTGATTTTCATTTCATATTTTTTTGGAGGCGCGTGTTTTCAATTATCGTAATACGATATTACAGTTTTAACTTATACTTTGAAATACTAAAATAATATTTATTATAATTAGAGTTCAGCTTAAATTTAACTTGAAATTTAATTATTACAGAAATTATAAATTGACAGGCTTATATGAATAAAGTTTTCAACTTAGATTTAATTAGTCTAATGACTTAAGAATTTCATAACACATTTGTTAGAATGCCTGAACTTCGAAGTTTAACACAAAGTTCGAGTATACAAGTGACCATTTTTCAATATAATCTAAATGCATGTCGTAAAATTTCTGGCATAATATTTCTTTTTTACAGAAAAAAATGCTTTAAATCTGAAAAAATAAAGTGTAGCAGTTAGATAATATTTGTCAATTTTTAATGAGTGTGTTTTCAGCTCGATGACTTAAATGTGGTTATAAGATCAAACTTAAGTAATACTACTTGACTTAATTTATGCAATAATTTGTTTCAATTCTTATTTAAATTTCTGACAATGAGTTAAAATAAGTAACGATGAGATCCAGCTTATATTTCAACAACTTTGGATAAAAATATTATTTGAACAAATATGGTAAAGCAAGATAATGTAATATAAATCTAATATAAATATAAGTGTATATTTCTTTTAAACAAAACAAAATATAATATAATCAAAACAAGTTTATTAAGATGAAAAATCTTCTGTGCAGTCCTAAAACAATATTATAATATATTGTAATATAATACTTAATGTAAAACTATAAGATTTATTGTCAACAAAATGTTGTCTTAAACAAGGCACTTACGAGGACGTCGTAATTGTGGTGATAAGATAGTTTCATTAACAATATAGACATTGCAAATTATGCATATATGATCGCAAGAAAATTTATTAACTTTATAGAAAAAACAAATATGATTTCGCTAATTACTTTAATTTAATCACTTCTGAATATCATTGACTTATTTTTGGAAAATTATTTCATTATTTCCCCATCAATACGTCTAAATAACTTTGGAAATGTTTGGCTTCAATTCACAAATATTCCTGAAATATTTATTTTCAATTTCAACAGTTCTTAGACAAATCTCGATTCTATTCACACTGCATATTCCAGTAAAATTAGATTTGCTTATTCAAATCTCAAATGGCTGTTCGTGTAAGCATGATTTGTTTTTAATTAACGATTTCACTGTTTTCACAATCAAATTACACTGAAACGTCTTCCGGGGATGCATTTGTCATTGCTGCTTTATACTGACATCTATACTTTAAATTTTTGAGTCAAGACAATCAGCTAAATCGACAAATTGCTGGTTTTATCATACTTAATAAAATACATTAATAAAATGCTTATTAGATTTCATGTTTGATATGTGTATATTTCTTTTAAACAAAACGACTCAAATGTCTTTTAAATCCCTTAATTCGTATTTAAGCAGTTAAAGTGACAAACATATTTAATATTTTATTTCATTTTATCACCTTTGAAATGAGAAAGTATTAGTAAATACGAATTTGACGAAGTCTTGATTATTCATTATTTTTAATACCGAATTTTTAATATTTAAACTCAGTTCCAATATTAGTTCTAAGAAGATTATTAGATTTTTCATTTATTTCAGAAGGACCTTCAAATACTTGCTATCAAAAACAGTAATAAAGAATTTAACATTGTGACACTAAATTCCCTGTTATCACAGAGCATTTGTCCAGAGTGTTTAAACAGTGGTATATCGAATGGCTCATCCGGGATTTATCCTCTGTATTTGTAGATTCTTTACTAAAGATTCTCGCCATTATTGAAACTAAAATTTAAGGGCAGTTTAAATAGCATCTAAAGGTAATTCTCAGTGAATACATATGAGTAAAATAAATTTCACTGAAATATTTACAAGTGAACTTTAATTGAAAAGAGAAAAGTAGAAAAAAATGAAATTCATTTACAGGTAAAGTAAAAAAAAGAACCGAGATACTAATATCATTACGAAAAAATGTTATGCTACATCTCATTTTGTACTTTTTCATTTGATTTCCATAATTTATTTTGTATGTTTTATGCATATTAATAATATGCATAATAATATCTTTTATATTCTGCAGTAGCCGTTCTTTGAATGTGATTGATTCATTCGGATTACTTTCGCTAACTTCGAGAATATCACTTTCAACAATTTCTTTAGTGTCAATATTTTAATTTTTTGAAACTCATTTAAAATTTGAATAATTGTATTTATTATTTGTGTTTTGCTTGGTATCAATAAATAATCCGAATTAAACAGATATAATCCATCCAAAAAGTCCCGATTATTTAAAAAATGAAATACATCAGAATATTTTGTTCTCCGTTCCTCTAGCACTTTAATAATTTCATAATGTAATTTTCTTGATAATTCATTATTCTTGTTTTTTATTTCATTTAACATACTTTCGATTGAAATATCAACACAAAACAAATCAGTTTCTCTTCTACAAAGGATTTCAACAGTATCTTTAAAAGGCCCAAGTAAATTTACTAATATCTTCAATAAATTAATCTCCTTAGAACTGTTATTTCCAAATTTGAGTCTATTAAACTTATACAATCTTAAATTATACATGCAAAACATTTTAAAATTTTTTCGGTAATTTACCGTTACCGAAAATCATTATACCGGTAATACCGTTGAAAAAATTTACCGGTAATTTTCGGTTACATATTATGTCGAACTAGATAAATAACTTACATTATGAACTAATTCCAAGTATAAATGTAAAACACAAATTGAGGATTCCTAGATTGCTGGGTTGTCTGAGAAGCCAGTGAGGTGTGAAGAGATTTAGAATTATTTTAAAGAACTAGCTCTTAAAAATTTAAACAACCTAAAATTATTATATTTAACTTTTTAGTGAAAAAATACTAAACGCAGATTAATTATAATCCTTTAAACATTAATAGTGATCATATTTTTATAAAACAAAAAAAATGATTTAAAAATTAAATACATTTTCATCCTTATTTTGATAAAATTGAGTGTTATAAAAGTGAAGGAGTAATTTTCATATTACGGGTAAAATTTCTTATTTTAACACTACATTTTCAAAAAAAATATTGGTCACTATTTTTTTTGCTTTTCTGAAAGTGAATATGAAAAGTTAGGAATAATAATTCTTTTTATTTCATGGTGATTTCAATTTTTTATTTAATTAATTTTTGTTTTTGAGGAAAAAATATTTATTTTTTAAAAAAATTAAATTAAGGTTTGACATTTGTCTTTTTATGAAATTTTTTTCAGTTGTATATATTTTAACATAATTGGGATTTAAGACCATTTGTTGAAAATTATGTGATTTCCATAATTAACTTACAAAAAAATTAAATATTAAATTCAAATATTTTAGAATATTTTTATGTAAAAATAATATATTTGCTTAGTTATATTTTCAGAAATTTTTGAAATATAATAACTCGTATATAATTGAAATATTTCTTTCTATGTTTTCTCGAATAATTTATTTCAAGAAATTCCAAATTATTTATTCTTGATTGATTTGTAGCCTAATAAAGTTTGGTAAATTTAATTTTTGATAAAAGTATCCGAATATTCCACAAATAATCACATGGGCTAGGATACCGAGGGTGCAAAACTGGGATATTAACCACTTTAAGAACGAAAAATCTGGAAAAATCGGGATAACTCGGAATTTCCAAGATAAACATTGTATTTAAGTTCATTCAAATTATTTTTGAAAAACTATACATTTAATTCTTTGTTCATGCTATAACATGGGTGTATCCCTTTATAATTTTATTTTCTTGGATGAAACTAGGATAAAATTTATTAAAAGTATTTGAAATTGAAATTGTTTTACTTTGTTAAAAGTAAAACTATCTAATTAACAATGATTTCCAATTAACTCATTAAGTATCCTAGGCTCCAGATGGGGCTCAGCCATTTTTTATTAATTTTTCTGATATTGCATACGAGTTTACAGGAAGTTTAGTCATTATCTACTAGTAAGCATGTCACCCTATTGTATCACATGTTACCTTTCAACTCCGAGAATTAGATGAGATATTGAGTTATTAGTTTCAAAAAGTCTCATATGAAATAGTTGGGAAGAAAAAAATCTGGTATTTTATGGGTTAAACCTTTATATTGGATATAGAAAATTAGGGAATACCATGATAGTTGTTTGCATTATAAGTAGAATGTGAATCACAATTAATGTGGATCAATATTAGACCAAGACTGTAGGTTATTTACTACTTTATAGTTAATTCGAAATTCGATTCTACAATAACCAATTTTGTGCACAAATTTAATAGTCTAAAGTATCGAAACGCGTACATTGAAGAGGTAAACTGTCATCTCAAAAGACGGATTAGTAAACACTCACAGTCAAGTTAATCAAGTAAGGTGGTGGATCACTACAAATATTGGAAGTATAGAACATCATTCATGTCAAAAAAATGAGTTTTTTATTCTTCAAAACAACTTTGATTCACAATCAAAATTTTAATTGGCCATTATAATTAATTATTGCATAAAATACAAGACAGTCTCAATATTATATATTTTTATCATCTAATAATATAATTTTCATATTTATTTATGAAAATAATTGATGATTGTTTGATTTGACAATAATTATTACGAATCTGTTACCAGTTGTAAAAAATATTTATTTATAAATTGAATTAATTACATAACCAAGTTCTTACAGTAACTTCCTTGGTTGGAATAAAGTATTCATGATGAAGTAGAAATTTTACTTAAACAGAAGCAAAATTTCTCTTCTAATTTTTGTTCTTTAAACGGGTTTGAAATAATATGCATTGAACTTTAAAATGTGAACCATTCAAGTTTTGTATAGATATATTGGTGCTTCTCAGGAAATAATAGTCGTGATCACTCATAGAAGAATTAACCCAAAAAACTTCAAATATAAAATATTCGACAAGAAATTGCTATATATAAAATGTAGTACCAATACTTTATCAGTCACATCCAATACACAAGGGGTGGGCACACTTAAACGTATGATTGACTAAAATTTTTATTACTTAACTGCGATCGACTAAAATTTTTAATATTTAACTGCGATCGACTCTTTCAGAAATGAGAAAACACAGTATGTTTATTAATTTTATTATAAAATTACATAATTATTATACAAGATAAGTGTAATTAATTTTTGGATGTAGACCCTTGGCATTCCATTTCATCGGCAACAAAGTTGCAAATCTTTAATCGCATTAAGAATTTTGTTTTTATTTTTAAAGTTGTTAAATAATTTTTCACTGCTCTCAAGGAAAGTTTCCATCACGATAAGACTTTTCATGTTTTCCCAAAACTTAGGAGATCATGTAGAATGCTTCAGTGGCTAACTTAGATTGTTGCGAAGACTTTTGAAGTATAAAGTGTTGTGCGGTTAATTTTAATGAATCAACACCAAATTTTTGAATATTCAAACAAAATCCAATCATTCCATTTTAATTACCATTAATTTAAACTTTAAATATATTTTAATTTAACGTTAAATTTTGAGTCTTAATTTAGAATCTTAATGAACATTTGTGTATTTATATTTTATTTTTACGATTCTTTTTTACTCAAGTAAATATATTGTTAAATATTTTAAATTTATCTGAAACAACGTCTGTGATCTATCAAGCAGCTCGCAATCGACCGTTTGCCCACCACTGCAATACGCGCTTAATATATAAAATTAAAAGAATTCGCTTTCCATAATTATATTTAGACTATAATCTCTTATATAATTAAATGGGTTATAGTAACACTATCATATTTATTCATGAATACACTGTTGAGTGATGACAAAATTGAATAAAATCAACAAAATTTCTGGTTTCCTTTTCTACAATTGTTTTCAGGGATAGTGAACAAATGAACTTAAAAACGAAAAATAAGCGAGAATTTTGCAAAATTAATTTTTACATAATCTGCTATATTATCTTTTATAAACTCAAATAGGATTAGTTTAAAAATTACGTTTTCAGAATCTTTACATATAATAATGATTATATCTATTGATTTTTACTTAGAATTATTAAAACTGTAATTACACTTCAAAAAATTTACTTTGCTATGTCTTCTGGAATCGTGGCTAACGAAGTTGCAGCGGCTCCATACATATGAGATAGAGTGCGTTTACTAATAGTCCAAACAAGAGAATTACGGCTGCATGGTTGTCGACAATAACTACTTTCATAGAGTTGTGCTATCAATTCAGCAGTGGTCATAACTACTTTTATATCAATCTGAATTATCATTTAAATTATGTTAATTACATCAATTTTATTTACTTTGCATGCAACTACCATAGCTTTAACAAAAGTCATGTTAAGATCCTCTTGAACCACTAACATGCAAGCTAAAGCTACCACAGATGGTCTTTGAAAACAAATTTTTAGAGACGTCTGGCTTAGTTCCAATAACGTTTCCAGTTTTAACCAACTACTTAATTTTTCATTGCCTCTAACTTTCCAAAAAAAAGCAAGAAAGTTATGAGCCGTAACTAATTGTAGATTATTATTTAGTTTCGTTAGGATAATATCCATCATTCGCTCGAGATCTTGTACTGTTCCTCCACATTTTGACAATAGGGTCAAACTTTCTAATGATGGACAAATTATCTGTAAAAAATTATATTTATTAATACATATATTTATTTAATTTACAATCATAATAAAACAAATTTTATTACGCTATAGTTCTATACTATTCTTATTTAAAATTTTATTTATTGAAATTCTCAAAAACGATCTTATAATTTTGATAAAGTTGTAGTAAATTATTCTTCAGATTATTTGACATCACAAAATTTTGCGAACATCTTGGACTTTGTAAATTATTTCATAGATCAGTTTGCTTTAACCAGGAGCGAGAGAAGAGTTTTTTATTAAGATTTTATTAAGGCGCCTAATTATAATATTGTTTTAAAAGAACAGAATTTTTTGACGTATTTTCTGAATTTAAACATTTTTTATTTTAGTCTTCCTGTGTTAGTCAAAATTGTCAATAAAAACATTAAATATTTTTTCATTTCTTTTATTCAATATTACCCTTTTCGGATTAATAGTGAAGTGATTAAAAAATTTGTCTTAAATACATCATTCATATTTAATATCTTATACATTTAATTAAAATTAAATTAAAATTTTTGTATGGAGTGAATGATTTAATTTTTTTAAAAGAACGTACAACATTAAACATTAAAAATACTGTTCTAAACTTTTAAAAAATATTGTAAACCAAATTAATTTAATTTATCTAACTTTAAATTTTACTTTATTTTAGACTAGATAAAATAATATTTCATTTTATACTTTATGTTCCTTACATTAATTATTCAATAACGTAAATTTTAATATAAATTAAAAGAAGCAAAATGATTTTTTTTCGTTTAAAATTATCTTTTATATAATTTAAAAGCTGTTCTTTTACACTTTTAATATTCTATATTTATTTGAAGATTATGTATACATATTTCGTCAATCGATATTTTCAACACAAATCGAGGACACGAAAACAAGGTCAAGCAAGGTTATTTTAACATCAACATTAATTGTAACATAAGAACAAATATCCAGAGTAGTCGGATTGAACTTTTAGACACAAACGAAATTGAGAGACCAACACACATTCACGCACATAAATTATACACCAATTGACAACCAATCAAAACACGAATTAAGTACATCATTGTGTGTATTCAAGTAACAAGCCACACTTTCTCATTAATTGACACAGTTTAAAAGTGTATGTGTGTCGATTATGTAATTAGCCACACTTTTTCATTAATATGCAATTTTTAAACAAATACAAATTCGAAAATAATTTTTTCATTAATCTTACTTTCTCTGATTCCGCACTTTTTGCAGCAATATAAAAACTGGTTGCAGCAACACAAGTCATATATTTCGGTTTAACCTGAAGAACAAATAATTATTATTATTAATGTAACTTATAACAATTGATAATATTTAAAAACTTTGAAAATTTCAATTAGTACTTTTCAAATTAGTTTTTTAACTACATCTTAAATTTTAAATAAATAAAATCCACTGAAATACAAATTTACTTTGTGAATTAAACTCAAAATTCGTACTTTCACTCGTCAAAAAATATTTTTTTCAAATATATTTTTTGAATATTTAAATTAATATTTCTGATACAAGATTTGTATTAACTAAATTTTCAAAATGTAATTTGTGAATAAAACTCAAAATTCGAAAAACAAATCGATAGATTTCACGAAAATATCAATCGATAATTTGAAAAATATTTTTTCATAAAGTCGAATTAAATCAAATACTTTCTAAAATAATTTTAATATTCAAAATTTTGTTTATACTTTTATGATTTTTATCCAATTAATTTACTTATAAATAAATTAACTTAATATTAAAAATAAAAAAAATTTTTTGAAAATTTAAATTTAATATTTTTGAAATGAGATTTATTAACTAAAATTTCAAAATTTATATTTGTGAATAAAAGTCAAAATTCGTAATTTTATTCATCAAATAAATCCCCATTATTTCGTTTTTATTTTTTTACGATTTTTTACCTGATAATTTTCTTTATTTTAAATATAAATAAAATATCAAATAACTTCATATTAAAAACAAACACTAAATAATTTGGATTTATATTTTTTAAATTAGATTTATTATTAACTAAAACTAAAATAATTTCTTTTGTGAATAAAACTCAAAATTCATACTTTCACTCGAGAAATAAATCGATCGATTAACGACACTGATTTCACGAAAATATCAATCGGTAATTCGAAAAACACTTTATTCAAAATTTGCAAATTCTTAACGGTAAAATCTCGTAAATCGGCATTGACTTTCTCTTCGACAATCGGATCAACGTAAAATAGAAACGAACAATCAATATATGAACGATTTTCCGTGTATAACATATTTGATATGTGACTGATCAATTTTTGCGGATCTTGTTTCTGAAATTAACAACAACGATAGTAAATTGTCGTTTATTCTCGTGAAACAATAAGAATAATCAAAAAACACGAACCTCTCGATAAATCATTTGGAATGATTGCTCTGTTTTTTGGATTGGTTTCTGAAGCACCGGTAGAGATTGAGAATGTTGGTCATCGATCGCTGGTTTCGTTTTCTTTGTTTTTATTCCTCTTGGAAAGACAGATTTAGGTAGTTCGGTTGATTCGATTAATTTCACTAAACTCTCCGAATTGACGATTGCCAACATTCTCTTTTTCGTCATCGTTTTGTTGTTGATGGTTAAATGCAAAAATTGTATTTTTCTACCGAGAACTATTTGAAAGTCATATGTAATAGAAATGCAATATATGCATAACCGAGTGACAAGTTTTTTTGAAACCGACCAATCAAAATCGAGATTTACGTTATCAGCTGATAGAAAATGTTCTACCCCTGTTGGTAGTTCTTTGAGAGAGACTGGTTGAAATTGCATGCAATCTTATTGCCTCACCCGGTGTCTGACTCGCGCATACAATTGGTATTGTGTGTCGTGTTGGTGTGTTGTTGTTTTGTTCTTCGTTTGTATCGTTTGTTTGTAACCACAAATTTCTTACAGTTTTTATTATAAGCGTTTTTAATAAATCGATAATTTTATTATGTATGTATTTTTTTTAATAATTATGATTGAAATAGATTATGTATTATTAGCAAATATAATTTTAATAATTAATAATATTTAAGTTTTTTTATGCTGAAAGAGAAAAATGATACATTCAATAATATTTTTTTAGGATTGGGATTTATCTAGAGCAAAACTAAGAGAAAAAAATTGTTTTTGAATTTTTGAAATATTTAAATTTGAATTCTTAATTTTTTAAATAATTATTATTATTTTATTAAAGATAAAGAAAAATTGTTTTTGATTGAATAATAATTTTTATTTATTTATTTTAAATAATTAAATTAATTTCTTTTTAATTGTATTATCTATTTGAATAATTGCTTGGGTCACAAAAAATTCAAATCTTATAATTACGATAGGGGAATCTTAATAAGTTCGAGCACCCTTGGGATAAAAATATTTGGCTCCCCAAATACAATAAAATAATTTTTCACAATGTCATAATATTATAGAATTTGATAATAGTTTATATATATATATATATATATATATATATATATATATATATATATCAATAATACAATAGTTCAAAAAATCATACTCTAGAAACAATACATGAAAACCAAAAATAAATGATTATTTTCAGATCTAACAGAATCTTACACGTTTATTTAGCAAAAGTTTCTCAGACAAAATAAAAAATTATGCCTACTACACAAGTATCTGGGATTTATTAAAATAATTAACAACAACAATATGACTTGAACATTTATTACTATTGAAAATAAAATTTTCATTACAAAAATTCTTCAAATTCCTTTCACTATATGACTTACTAAATATCTCTTGATTAATATTTTTCTGTGTATCATCCTAGTTTTTGAAAACAAATGGAAAATATTAATAAAATTAATTAATAATCAAAACTATCATTGGTTAAATCAATTCTAAACACTTTTTAAAAAAGTACCAATTAAATTAATATATAAAAATTTTAAATTACATTAAAAATTAAATATTACATTTGAAAAATATTTTAAATATTTATATTTTAAAATTAAATAAAATTATTTTCAAATAGGAATCAAAGATAATACCAATCAGCCATCTGGGTAGGAGAGACACAATCCGAATCAACATACAACATGCTAATTATAAATCAAGAAACAAATCAGAACATTTCTCACAAATATAATGAATTGAAAAGAATGACAAAAATTATAGAAAAGTAATAATATGCTCGGAAAAAATTAGAATGCTTCGAAAAATGTTAATGAACAAATGATTAAACTAATATACATTATTCAACAGAAAAATCGCCAATGAGTTCAAATACATTTTCACAATGATGAATATAGCCATGAACCTCTCGTTAAAGATTAAGGTCTGACGCGCATCAGAGAGGAAATCTTCAAGTGTTTCCAATTGTTTATTTTTTCAGTTTTATTTTGAGCATCTTGTTCAGCCAACATTCACAGCTGTTCGAATTTGCTGAACATTGTTACTGCCCTAGAAAGACTGTGTTGTGCTATGATAAATATATGGATGAGGTGTTATTGTCTCTAGATGATTTCACGCTGTCTTCATTTTATAAATGTCGTCCAAGAGTTGGTCTACTTTCGGATTCATTGTCATTTATTTTGTCTTTTCAGTATAAGTTTTCTCTGCTTGACATGTCGCACATGATCTTATTATCGTCTCTGTCAATTTATAAAAACTCTTTCATAACATATTCTTCTTCCATGAACGAGTAAGTTTTCTTTTTCCCGGTATGACAAAGGGCTTTATCAAAAAAATAACACACAATCCTTTCTGAATTCGTTCTGTATCCCGATCTTGTAATCCTTTATTCTTATATATCCTTCTTGTTGGTTAAATCTTATTTTTTTTCTCTTCTCCCAGTGCTATAATTATTTCTATAATATCATTACTATTTTGTTTGCAACTGAACTGAAAAATTATCTTTATCCATTGTTATCATTTGCCTTTTGAATTTACCGTTTTAGCTTGCTCGTCTGTATAAGACATTGGAAACATACCATACAATTCTTTAGAGATAGGGGGTCCGCATTTTGTATAATTCCCTTTTCGATATTCTCATTTAATGTCCAGACTACTCGAGAAATTTATCCAGGTCTGAAATTGTAGTGTAATCAGCTTTTTCGTTGTCATTATGAACTCTATTGCTTTGTTGTCTATTCTCAACTTGAGTTGAGCCCCATACAAGTTGTGTTTAAAATGTCGTGTGAAATGAAAGATTGCTAATAATTATTTCCTGGCGGTGCAGTATATCATATCGTGTTTTTTATTGACTTCGATTCACATGCAACCAACTGTTCTTCTCATTTGGAATTTTTCTGTGATAATGACATTGATATCGTGTCAAAAGACGTATCTGCGTCTAAAATAGATTTTTTTCAAAATCCAGATAGCACAATAACGGCGCCAATGATAATACCTCATTCAATTTCTGGAATGCTGTTCAATAAGCCTCCGACCAGTGTGTTAAGTTTTACGACCTCTCATACATTTCATCGAATATTTTGACAATTTCGAGTAATTTTGTATAAGTTTCCTTTAGTAATTACATATTTCTAGGAAACAACGCAATTTCTTTAAACACTTGAACTGTTCGAATTCCTTTATCAGTTCTTAATTTAATTCTTGATTCACTCTCTGTTCATCGTATGACGAAAAATTGCAACTCTACAAAAAGAATTTTCATATTTCTGGATTTATTCTCAGTCCCGCCGCTTCTATGCGCTTAAATAGCTTAAAAACTTATCAAAGTGTACATTTTTTGTTTTAGACAATGGCTTTCTTTCACAAATTTTCTTTCTAAAGTTTTGGTCATACCATTCCGATGCTTTTTATACCTTCTCTACTCCATTTTAGTTCTAAACTAATAACTCTTATTAATATTATTCCTGTGAGGAATATTTGAATGTTTGATGTTTTGTGTTTGAATGTGTATGTTGATTTGGAAATGTGTCTCTTCTACCCAGATGGATGATTAATATTTGAATTCTTATTATCTAAAAATATGTAATGTTTAAATTTATTTTTAATTTCAAATAATTTTACAATTTTAAATAAGTTTATTATTTTTTATAATATTTAATAAATAAATCAAATTAATATTTTTTAAATAATTAATAATCATTTTAATTTATATCCAATAAGTTTTTAGTAAATATTTTATTAAAATATTTATTTCCCCATTTGCTAAAAAATAATAAGAATTAATTCAGTAATCAATTTAGTTTAGAATGCAATCGTACGAAAGCTTTGATAAAGATTGTCTTAAGGGCAATCAAAATTGTTGTTTAAATAAAAATATGACAAACCAAATTGGTGTTCTTAATAATTCCAAAAATAATTGCTGGAAACACTACTTGTACAACATAATATAACTGATTAACCCCTTTTTTCTCATAATAAGTATCCACTATATTCATCCCGCTACCATTTTCATATATTTTCGAACCTGTAACTGGAAACCAATTTTCAAGCCAATAACATTAATTCGGGTCCCTGTTATTCTTCGCTATGACAAACCTTATACATCACAACCGTTCACCTTTTTCATAAGAAAGGTGCACATGTTCTCAGCAACATTTCGGAAGACGATATAAT
This sequence comes from Girardia tigrina, assembly GCA_001938485.1. Classification (NCBI taxonomy): domain Eukaryota; kingdom Metazoa; phylum Platyhelminthes; order Tricladida; family Dugesiidae; genus Girardia; species Girardia tigrina. The sequence goes on from MQRK01231162.1 coordinate 20,755, forward strand.
ACCATGAATAAACAATATTTAAAAATTATACAAATTAAAAATACACAGTAAAAATAATTTAATTTTATTAAGACAGTATTGCAATAAATCATTTAAAAATTTAAAAATACGTCAAAATATGGCTAAGGTTCCTGTGAAAATTCAGACATGGCAATTTGTATTTTATAAAAGAAACACGAAACCTTTTTTCAGCAATAAATTTTAATAAAGGTAGTTTTATAAGTCAGGGGTACTCTTTCAGTCCGGGATAATTTTTCTGATACACATATACACATTATTTTATTTATAGCAATAAAATGTCGGCTCTTCAATAATCTGCTGGTCTGTATAATATTTCAAAATATTTACTTTTCTTTAGTCTCCCAAAATTAGCGCCTGAGCTATAGACCATTTTGTAAGATGAACAATAGAGGCCTGGATCTCAGTCGAGACTAAAATTAAAAAATATTTTAAATATTTCTAAAAGCAATATTAAATTTAGAAATTTCAATACTTAAAATAATATTAATTGTAAAATTTTTTTTGCAATAAAATAAATAATATAACTATTTATTATTTATTTTATCTAACAACGTATAAAAATTGTATCTAAAATTTAGTTATAAATGAAGACTGACTAAGTTTAATATTTATATTTTGTCTATTATTAATAGAGAAATTAAAAAAAATTCAATTTGAATTTTAAAGTTATTTATTATTTTGAATAAATTATAAAAATAAATAAATAATGTTTTCTTAAAAATATTATTCAAATTCATTGTAATTAATTCGAAAATTCGACGGCACAAAAAAATCAGTAATTTGAATTAATTTATTATCAATTTTACAAAAACTTGGAAATTCGAAATAATTTATCAAGAATAATTATTTATTCCGAAATTGTGTATTTTTTCAACAAATATAATTAGAAAAATATTTTCTTAATTTTTTTTCTTCAAATAAATATATATAAATATATTAAATTACGTAAAATAATTTGAATAAATGAAATAAAAAAATAGGAAATTATATCACTAAGTTTTATTTATTAAATTTTTTTTGGTTAAATTATAATTATTCTGCTTAATTGAAATAGTTTGAAAATATTATTGTAACAAATTATATTTTATATATTTCTTTGTTTGCAGTTGCACGTATGACTCACGATGCTCGGCTAATGCCAACCAATTGCACATGCATACCTGGTGGATGTCGTTGACGAGCAGCTTGAAGACAGTTTTCCTACCCCCAGTAATTATTAAAATAATAATTACAAATCTTTATTCACAATTATAAATACATTTAATTTTACTATTCTGTTTCCATTCTAGAAACTTTGAACGATAATTGCTTAAGACATTAAAAAAAAGATAATACTTAAATTATATTCAATTGAGCTAGCGAGAATATTTATTCAAGATTTTCTGATGGTAAATTAATCTATTAAATATTTTTATTATGTCTTATAATTATATATATATATATATATATATATATATATATAAAATTATTTTTGAATTAAGTGTAACTATAAGAAATATATTTAATAAAACTATCTTTAACTAATTATTATTATTTAAAAAATTAAAAATTTTAGTCCAAGAGTGTTTTTATGATAAAGTCAGAATAATAATCTATAAATATATACATTATGTAATTCGGGGGATCACTAGGGTCGACTCCACCCCGGATCACTTAATTGTGAATTGTTCCGTCGGTCGGAAACCCTACTCGGCGATCTTGTCGGCTCCTTGGAGTCGTTTGGGTCCACCGTAATTTTAAACCTAGCGGATAAACTCTGTGAACCAGAAACTTCTCTAAGAATAATGCATTTTTCGACCGTAATGCCTTCCACATCTCACGTATGTATTGGTGTGTTGAGACACGTAAATCATTTAAAATGATTAGTAATTAATCAATTAGGGTTATTTAAATTTGGAGTTTAAAATGAAGCATAAAAATAAATAATTGAAATAACTTAATAAATGATAATGACTTGTTACAATGATATTAATAATAACCCTCTTCCTTAGATTTTCTAATCACTACTTTAAATTTTTTTATTGATAAACGTATTAGCTTGTTAAGTATGATATTTGTAAGCATGATAACAATAAATTAAAATGGTTATAATTTCACAATGACTGAACATTTTGTTGTTCAGGTTTTCTGTTTGATTGTTAATATTATATATTGTTATTATTTGTTTGATTTTTTCACGTTCACGAAAACACATCACCAAATCGCGAAAAAATACGAAAAAATATTATGAAAATGAAAAATTGCTAAAAAATGACTGAATTGTAAAAAAAAAGAAATTCTTACTTAATTATCAAACAATAATTTTTATTTGATGAATATTAATAGTGTCCTACAACTTTATATATTAGATAAAAAAATAATTATATATAAATTATATTATATAAATTATATAATATTAATTCAATAAAGATTTAATAAAGATAATCAATGACAATGGTTTTATGAAATGATGTTTAACAAATATATCAAACGAAATTGGATTTAGACATTATCTCTCTTTCCTTTGGTTTCTTTTGCGTATCTAGGAATCTCAAAATTGTTTAACTATGGATTTTAATTCATTTCTCGTTGTTCAATTGTGAGCCAATTTAACAACAACAATTCCTTATCCTAAGAAATTTGAATTCGATCGACAATTAACAATTAAACCATTCGATCAATTAAATCGCACTAAACTTGTTGATCCAGAGCTCCGCTATTCCTTCTGTATATATATATATATATATATATATATATATATATCTGTTAGTTGCTATATTATTTTATTATATATTTGTATAAAAATGTATTTTTTATATTTTCATTCATTTATTTATTTCTATAAAAAAGTTAACTGAAACACGTTTCAGTTAACTCTTTTACAAATATTATTAAAAGTTAAATAAAAAGCATAATAAATTTTCAAATTTGCAAAATTAAACGAAATGATCTTCCAATTAGACAAGTAAAAAAATTAATCCTTCAAATTACACAAGTAAATAAAATTATTTTTAAATTTCAAAGTAAATTAATTAATCCCTTAAATTACATAAGTTCTCAAATTACATACAATTCTTAAATTACATAAGTTCTCCTTCTCAATTAATTCTTCCTCTACTTTGTTTATTGCCTTTCCTTCAGTGAGCCGGATCTCTAGCTCCTTCCACTTGAGGAATACCTGGGCATGCGATGCACTAAGTTCGTGTTCATGAACTTTAGGATTTAATTTTCACCAGTTCTTTAACCTTCTTCAGCAGAAAAACTAGACAGCCCAACTGAAAACAGTCTGCAGTAAAAGCAGAACAGGGCTTCCTTTGAAGGAGAAAACACCGTCCATGTTCTCATACTTTTCTCACCGTTCCGTAGATCACGAAAAACCAGCTTTGTAGTGTCACCTTTTGTGCTTGTTCCTGGTTGCGGTACTTCTTTGAATTCACAATGAAGGTACTGCATAGAAGTTTATCCCTGACGAACAAGCATAGCGCGAATTTCATGGCTAATCTTAACAGATCAAAGACCAATGTCAGTAAAATCAGTTACAAAGTCTGTTTTCAGAGTGATTAATTGTTGCCTTTCTTGTGCTTCAATTTCACTCTCACAAACTTCTGCATCAATACCACCTTCGCCTTCCACAGTAACAGTACCGAATTCAATTGTCGCATGAGTAATATCAAATTTATCTCCAGTCTCTATTGGATTGTCGTTCTCCGTATACATCACTTTGTTCGTAGGCAATGAAGTCCTTTGGATGAATTTCAACAGTGCCCCTTCATTGTTTTTTGTATCCTCTTCCACTGCTTTTTTCTTCTTACGGAATGACGCCCCACTCTGTTTGACTCTTCCTTACTGTTGTAGCCTCTAATTTCACAAGAAAACGTGGAGTTAGTTAGCTAAAAAATAATTATTTGACAAAAAATTAAAAATTAATGATTTTATTAAAACAATTTTGAATATGATTTATGTATTTTTTTCTTTTTTAATGCGGTAAAACAAATTTGTTGGTTTTTTTAAATTCTGTTTTTTATTGTTTAGTTAATAATTATTTTTTACCAAAATAATTTGTCGTTTTCTTGGGAAATTAGCGATCACAACAAAAATTTCGCATTAGCGAAAAAAACGAGTCCTTTTAAACGACGAATTGGTTTTACCTTATTAAATAAGAATAAATACATATGCAATATCGAATTTTTTTTTAACAAAATCGACTTTTTTAATTTTCAATTTTTTTCAGCTTCATCAAAAAAGTCAAATTTGTTTGCTAAAAAATTACATTATAATCTTGTCCATTATTCTGTTAATTATTTTTTATTGATTAAGATCCTAAGAACAAGCCCCGAGTTAATTCGGTCTATGGTGAAGAATATGCTACCATTGAGTATGTTCACGCAATAATTCTGGGAAAATATATTATTAAATTTATCTCCAGTCTCTATTGGATTGTCGTCCTCGGTATACATCACTTTGTTCGTAGGCAATGAAGTCCTTTGGATGAATTTAAACAGTGCCCCTTCATTGTTTTATTAAATTGATACTAACTAAAGATGTCCACTTGACTCATCTTTTATCTTCAAATAAAGGTGGGTCCTAAAGTCATTTAAAAAATTTTAATTTTGTTATTTGCAAATTAATTTGTTTTTATTAATATCGTTTAGTAGCTTATGTAGCCTCAATGGCGATTCTCGCCCGTTTATGTGATGTCACTATGTTTATTTTAGAAAAAAAACTGAATATCTTAAAAATATAAAATTTATAAAAATAATATTTTCAATTTCGAAAGTTATAAAAACCGAGAACTTTGATAATCACTCAAGATTTGGACCAAACTCGCCAGTTGTCTCAAACGGAAAACGATGAAAGGAGTATTCTGTTTCAAAGACAGAAATAGAAAACTTATGAAAAATAATTTAATATTTTCATTTTGATAAATACAAAAAAATAATAATATTAAAATGGATAAATAGTTGACAAATGTTGTCAAACTCTTGCTTTGGATCACAAAATCCGATCCAAAGTTTAGGAAACCGGTTTTTGTATGATAAATATGAATCACAAATATTATAGTTGTGACAATTGTTTTGTTTAATTTATGATTAAAGATGAGTGAATCCAAAAATAATAAACAAATTCCAAATTAAAAAAAAATAAAAATAAGGAACCTCTCGTTGTCTAGAATCTCGAATGTCCAAGATTTTGGTTCTTTAACAATAATAGATAATTGTCAAATAATTAAAATTAAGACAATATTTTATATGAATAAAATGTGAAGGCAAATTAATTAAAAATATATTTTAATAAAAATCTAATTAACTTCATTACAATATGTAATTTAATGGTTTTTTTTCAAAAATATAAATATGTTTTTTTCAAATTTATTTCTATATTTTTAAATCATATATTGAATATATTGAATAATTTGTTTGTAATATAACATGCAATGTTTTTATAGTTGTCATTGACTGTGTTAAAAGCATTGACACAATTATTATTAAAACATTTATCATCATTACAATTAGAGTAGTCTCCGCGACGACTCTGTGAAGATCCTTCATTATTTATCATAATTCTAATAATTGTTATATCTGGATATTTTTATTATGATTATTCGAACAAATTTCCTCATTTTTCAATAACATTTATTATATATGTAACTTTAAAATATTTAAATATTTGTTATAAAATTAATCAATTTTGCGTTTTTTACAGGGGCATAGCTAGGAGTAATGAATAGCGCGGGCTGTCGGAATTTTTGCGGGTGCATTTTGTGACCATTTATTAAAACGTTACTCTGTTTAAAAAATGCTCGAATACAATGCTGATTAAGAATGATTGAAACAAAATTTACAATTTGATTTATTCAGTTTTTCTCATAATACAAGGTATGATCAGTATAATTGTAATTTCCGGTTTTTCCTTTAGTTAAATCTTTGGAGGAATTTTTCCATATGTTTTTTCAAACACAACTCGCTGTTCATATATTGCCTGGTCGGATAAACACATAACAAAAGATACGAATTGTGTCATAAGATACCATTAGAAGTATTTAAAACGCAATTTCATCTGGAAAGCATCCAAACAAGCTTTATATATTTTTATATATAAAAATATAAAAAAATATAAATATATAAAAATATATATTTGCTATTTTTTTTCCAAATAGCTCTTAACTACTATGAATTGTTTCTTAGAGGGGGTGATTATTCAAAGGTTTCAATTTAAGGAAGTTCAGGTCATTTATTGATAGTATCGCCGTCAGTAGTTCATCATTATCAGGAAATCGTCGTTTAATATCACTGCAAACAATTTATATCGTCTCATAATATACTGCTTACAATGACTCACTAGTGTTTCCACTTTACTACCCTGTTGATTGGGTGATGATGTAATCTCTTAAACTTCAGTTAGTTGACGCTTTTCATTACCACTAAATTGCTCTTCATTTTCTGACAACAGCGACTGAGATCATGTATCATTTGAAAATTTTCTGTTTACCTGAGGTTCAATATTGCAGGAAAGGTTGACTTTTTGATTTTCATGGCATCGGTAAGACTAGTTTCTCGACTTTGAAGAATTTTGTCTGCGGGTTCAACTAATCCTAATATCCATTTCATCATGATTAAAACAAAACGGAAATTGATATCGCTCAAAACCTTGATCAATCCCATAGTGAGAGCTACGTCATTTCCACCGACAATCGTTGAAGGTATTTTGTTTAATGTTCAAATGTCCTTACCATTGATGCTCCATTAACCGTGGAACTTTATCACCTTCATAAAGTGTTGTACTTCTAGGATGTAAAAGGAATTCATGTAGCATTGCATATTGGTCGAAATACTGCTTCATAATATGAACACTGAAAGTAGTTTTTACTTTCACAAGATGAAGGCGGTGATTGAAACAGTGAACGTATGGTATTATTTTAAGTTTTGCCTGTATCTTTGCTTGGATGCCTCCCAATGATCCACTCATTACACTAGTGCCATTGTAGCATTTTAACAGTTTGTTTTCTTTTCGCGTTGTCTGTGTTAAAGCTGTCAGGGATGGCATCCAAATTTACAGTATTTTTGATCGAAAGTAAAGATTCCAATGCTTTCTCATCCTTAAAATATCGAATTCCAATCGCTATACTTTCTTGATTGCATGCGTTCTTTATCCCGTCTTCTAACAAAGTGTACCATGGAACATCAGCTGTGATTATGCCATTCACAATATCTTCTCTGACTAACTCAGCCATCAATCGGATTATATCATTTTGTTTTCCGGTGCGTAATTAAAATCAAGCCTTGTCTAATTATACATGTCCAACGCAAGGTGAATGACGATATACACTTTAAAAAAATTAGATTTTTACAAAAATTTCGGTTTTTGTAGTAAAAGATAATTTTTTATTTTACAGGGCATATGTATACGTCAAACGTACTGAACGAGAGCTTCGAATGAACGTGTATCCATGTCAAACGCATTTAAATAGTTTAAAAAATGAGGAAAAAAATTTATTTCACTAAGAAATTTTAACATTATGAGATACTAGAAAGATATTGGATACTTGAATCTAAAAACATTTTTTAGACAAATAAGATGAGGGAAATTACATTCCAAATTCTGAAAATGGTCTCACTGGCGCCTCCGGTAGAGATTATATTCAATAGTAAAAGGTTTAATTTAGGTATTATTAAACTATTTCAATTTCATTCAAGATCTTTTTTCTATATGTTTTTCATGATGAATTTTAAAGATTTATTTTAGGGTGGGCATAATGATTAAAAAATACAAATACGACAATTTTTTTGTGATTCTTCTTAAAATATTCATAATTATTTGTACATTAAATATACTATACGTATGATGCAGTAAATGATTTCAGTTACACAAAAGCGGCCAACGACCGCGTTAATCTCAATAAAAATCTTTTCAAAAATAAAAATCTTTTTCATTACAGCAATTTATGACTTGTGACATAATAGTTGAACTTGTGAACTTCCAATGTTATTAGAATTATCTGATGAAAATCTTTAAATATTACGAAAATTACTGGCGGTTGCTAGTTGGATTGCAGTTTTCAGGAACTTGGTTGTCTTACTTTAAGCGTCTTTTACTGTACATGAAACAACGAAAATATTTCCACCATGAAATATTAATGTGTTTTATTAGTTATTTTGTTATTAAAATTTATCCAAAGTGTTTCACATTAGTATAATTTTCCAAACTATTAGCATAATTTTTTAAATATTTAAAAAAAGAATATACTTTTTTTCATTTTAACTTGATAATTTTTCATTTTTATAAAATATAAAGTATTAAAATATAAAGACAAAGAATATTTATTATTATACCGCAACAATTAAACTAATAAACATTTCAAAATATATTTTAATCGATATATCGTTATTCAGTCATCGCTCTTGTCATATTCCTCAATATCCGTATCATATAAATACTGCAATCTCCCTCCAAGAAAACCGTTATATGGTCTTTAAATTTGAAGGTAAGACATGAACGTAAGCAGTAGCAGTTGATTAAAATTAAGAAGCAAAAAATATTTACATTTATAAAAAAGTAAATATAAATTTTATAGTAAACATTTTTATATTTTTATTTTAATATTTTAATATTTTTATATTTTTATATTTTAATATTTTATATTTTTATATTTTTATATTTTTATATTTTTATATTTTTATATTTTTTATTTTTATATTTTTATATTTTTATATTTTTATATTTTTATATTTTTATATTTTTATATTTTTATATTTTATATTTTTTTATATTTTATGCAATAAAAATAAAAAATTCTCAAGTTAAAATGAAAAAAATATATTCTTTTTTAAATACTAAAAAAAATCTAATGGTTTGGAAAATTATACTAATGACTTGTAAATAGAATAGTTACTCTGTTATTATATTTATCCAAAGTGTTTTTAACTTTGAGTTGTTCATCTTTACATTGTAATGAGTTGTATAAAAATAATATGTTTAAATGTTATAAATGCATGTATTCTCTTATGCATTTTTAATTTAAAACTACACTAAAAATTAGCAATTCTCATCTATATCAATTACCAGAGCTTAAAGTAATCTAAGAAGGTAAAAATACAGTGGTACCAAAACTTTATCACTGTAAGACGAAATTTCGAAGGCTAATATTTTTATCGGGCAATATACACAAATAAATTAAAGGAACTGTTTATCCTATGTTCTTTGTAAAATCTTTACCAATTACTCTTTGATACTGTCGCATATCAGAATATTCTATTTTCAACATGGCATAGCACAGTACAGTACGGAAATACTTGAATGGATACGTAGCAAATAAATAAATAACAAGTGGATCACATTTTACTATTCTTGCTATATTGAACAATAAAATAAAAAATAATTACTTTAATTATAAATTAGATTACAATTAGTAAAATAGAAAAAAGGAAATCAGTGATACTTCATAATTATTTTAGGTAGCCACTTTTTAAATTTTGATAATTTCATTGAAACTTTAATTATCAGCACAGTCCATTGGAATATTGCCACTTGCCGAATTCGGTCCACGGGCCAGACTCTGTAAGCCACTAAAATAATGCATCATTCATTTGTACGACACAGCAACTTACAAAGCAAGACTTAAAAAATGTGAAAATACGCAGTCTCAGGTGTCATTCTCGTTTGTTTCACTGGTTCAAGATTAATCAGTTCACAATGCTTCATTATTCAACAGATCTCAGCGATAGTCTCACATTAAACATATTAAAGCACGCACGATAACTTTCTGTTTTGTTGAGTCAATAACATTCTGAAGATATTAAAGTTTAATTTTTTGCTCTGGAATATAGTTTCTCTTAACGAAACCATTTTTACTCATATAAAACAGGATGTTACTATTCTTTCTTTTATTTCTTCAACATTCAGAAGCGTCAATACAAAAATTCACAATAATACCTTTACAGTGAATAATCTTTCTTAACTCAATAAAAAATTTTTATTTGCTTTTAAATACTGCAATAAGTATAATCATACCAAAAAATTTTTTGGTGTACAAGCTTTTATAATTTGTCATATGTTTGCGGTTCTGTATCTATTTCACCCACTTCCCACATTTTTTTGACTGAATTATCAAAGTCTACTAGGCGAAAACTCGCATTTAGATGTAGTAAATTTCAAAGCCTACTACTCAGGAAAACATGAGAACGACACTTTAATTACTTTTTGCGGCCAAACTAAAGGCGGTATATGAGCAGTGACAGTGAAAAAGTGTATTGTCCCCTAGAATACACCAGTCATGAAAGTTTCATGTCGCTAGGTGAACGGGAAGTGGGTGAATTTTCGATCGCAAGATTTGATGCATCCAGACAGACAAACAAATTAAACGTAATAAAAGTTTGTAAAAAGGGGAACAATCAATATTTTTCAAATAAATTACAGTCTCTATTTAGTTAATTGAAACATTTTTGATCAATATTTTCTAAAATTTGAAAGAAAGCGAGAATCTATTAATAATTAAATATTATTTTAACATTAGAATTTTAAACCGAACCTTATTTAAGACAATGAATCCTAATGACTTGATTTTCAAGTCGATAGAAATTATTGTCTTAAAATGAACGCGCTTTAAAATTGCTTTTCAGTCAAAAAAGATCGCTCCGGTATTCTAGTGTTAAAAAATACTCATTTTAATCTCAAAAACGACAATTATCAAGTATTAAAAAAATTAATATCATCAATTTAGATTAAACACTGTAAATTTTTAAACTCGTATATTGGAAAGATAAATCGTCATGCCATACTGGAATTGAAGATCCAGGTTCAAGCAAGTAGAAAAAAGTTAAATTTTGGTTTACATGGTGAAATGCGATGTATAGGATAGATAATTATTCATATGAAAGAATTGTCAATAATGTTTTATAATATTAACTTAAAGACAAATAATAATAATTAAAAGATCAATCAACCATCAGTAGGGGAGGTCCACTCTAAAACAACACACAACATTCAAAAGTATTACTCGCTGTGAGGAATATTTGGAATGTTGATGTGTTTGAATGTTGTGTGTTGATTTGGCATTGTGCCTCTCCTACTCAGATGGCAGATTAATATATTTATTTATTTATTTTTAAGTTATTATGATTGTAAATTTTAAATGATTTTATTAATTTTATTTTTAAATTTATAGATTTTTAAATCAAATTAATATTTCTAAATGATAAATAGTAATTTTAACTTCAACCAATTGCATTTGTAGTAAATATTTTTAAATGAATTTATAGGTTCAAGTTAGTTCAGATTTTGGGATGAAAATTATTAAACTTCGATCGATGGATATGAGTGAAAGCACTATTACGAATTCTCATAGACATGATCCGAATTGTGATTGTAATAAATGTTGTACCAAATGTGTGAGTTCTCTTAACTCTCACATCACTAATAAAATCAAATTTAAGAAACTATTTCTATATTAAATTGGAATTACCTAAATTTTACAATTCAAATTCTTAAAAATAGAATGATGCAAATCCAGGTGTTAGGTATATCTTGTTTAATTTTTAATTAAATTTATAAATAAATAAATGAAAGTTCTTATTTCATTTTCATTATCCGCTATATTTAGTAAATTATTATTATTATTATTATTTTTCGAAATTGTTTATAAATTCATTCTGAAGGCCGTTGGTGATTAATCGAGACACTTAATTCACAAATACTTACGTTTGTAAAGGGTGACTCAGTTGAAGAATACGTCGGAACCTTCATTCAAGTGTTCGTTTTGTGAAATTCACTTAACCACTTGTTTCAGTGTCTTTAAAGCTGAAATATTTTGTAAGTAGAATCTTGAAATATGAGCCTCATAAACGCTTCACATTCGCTGTTTACAAACCAAAGTTTAGTTTTACTAATTTAAATTTGTTTTGGAAAATATAAATAATGGATTTGGCTTTCGTTTTTTGTAAAGATTTTAGACTTACATTTTGAATAAATAAACGAAAAACAGTAATAAAATTAAAGAAAAAACAACCATAGAAATTGATCTATCTCATTACCTTCTATGTGAGATCAAAATTCTCTCTGGGGATCAACAGGTGATCAGCCGCACGTATTTGGACTTTCATAATCTTCACAAGCTTCTGATCATTCTTCTTATAGGGTTTTTGTTTTCTGTTTGGTTAATTGTGTTGGTTCAGATTAACTTATAAGATAGTTCGTGCCTGCACAATATATTGTACACTAGCTTAATATGATCATTTCTGTGTTAAAAACACGTACAAACACATTTCAGCATTATTAAAAAAAATTAATTTAAATTCATATTATACGTCTTTAATGTTTCATAAGTATTAGCAACATCACAATTAGAGTGTAAACATTTATTAACAGCACAAACATTTTCCGTAGCAATTTCTGTGGGAAGCGTCATTCTTGATCAATATGTTTTTTGTATCTATATTCAAATCTTAAAATTAAATAATGGGACAAAATTAATATTAACTTTTAATGTCTTCAAATTTTATTGGATAAAAATGCATTAAGTAATTTTTAAAAAATAAACATTAGCTTTTAAAATATATGAATTTCAATAAGTTAAAATCGTTTACTAAAAATATTATTAAAATTTATAATTATAAAACTTTTAATTAATTATTATTTAAAAATTAATCTCATTAAATTAATTTAATTAGATTTAAATAATTAATCAATAACATATCAATCCCATCTGAGTAGGAGAGTCACAAATCTAAACAGCATACAAACAACAAACTTACAACATTCCAAATTTTCCCTCATTATAAACATGATGATCCAGCGATTGACGACTTTTTAAGACATAACTGTTAAAAAAGACAATACTTTTGGTACAGCGGAAATAAGCGCACCAAAAGAAGAAGCACATCTGCGCTGATACGTATACAATACGTATTAAATTGTATGCGTATTATTTCACAAATTTATATATAAATCCAATGTATGTCTTTCTATAAACACGTCAAGTTAGGTACAAGTTAATGCATTTAATATTTATTTATTTATATTAATTTATAATATCTGACATTTTAGGAAATTGCGAAGGTTCAAAAATTTTAATATAAAAGAAATAAATTTTATGAAATTAATTTTTTTGATATTTTTTTCTTTGGTTTTAAGTTAACCGACTACATAAATTGCTAAAATTTAGACTTCTTTTTATCAGCAAATGTCTGGCCTGCCTAGATAAATAACTTCTACGGAAAATATAACCGAAACTGTACTTTCAGAAAAGAGGATGTGTTGCGACATTTGTATCAAAACAAATTTCTTTTAATACTTTTAATTACAAAAAAATATAATACTAAATAGAATAAATATTTTCAATTTAATATAAATAAATTATTATTACTTTTTTCAAATGCTTTATTAATATTTCTATTTACATAAATATTGCCTGAATTTACGAGTCTTCAACATAAATTTAAGGTATTTAAACTTGCAAAACAATCTTCTCTTTGATTGTCCTACTTAATATAATATAGACCCATGGGACTGTCAAAGGAAAGGTACAAACGCTAGTGATATCTCAACCGCTTAATAGATTCCTAAAAGGGTATCCAAAAGAATAAGACTAGCAAAAAAAATTTTGATTGAAAAGAAGTATCAAATCTAAAAAATAACAAAATATAATTCTGTAAAATAATATTCAATGTATGGAAAGGTATTTATTATTCATTAAAATGTAAGTATTTAATATTTTAAAGTTTGAATTGTTTTCAGAGACTAATAATAAAAAATAATAATCATGCACATATAATTTTGAAAAGACATATGGTGTCCGGCCTGTTCATACCAAGTCCATTCATACCCAGGCCCGTTCACACCAAATTCTTTTCTAAATGTTTGAATCCTTATAAATATATATATATATATATATATATATA
>MQRK01231162.1:37954-50599 GCA_001938485.1 Girardia tigrina
GTTAAAAAAAACTATTTATATTAAATATAATGAAAGTTAAACATAAATAAAATTCAATAAAATTCAATAAAATTAAATTTTTAATGTGTATACATATTTTTGGGACACCCTGTATTTAGGCATATTATTCATATCTAATGATCCTTCGATTTCTTTCTTAGATCCATCAGGAGAAGCCAAACTCTGATTTTTCGAAAAATCTTTTAAAAGTATTTTATCTACTGTTTCTTTTATTAATTTTTCTAGAAAAGATTTAGAATAACCATTCTTATTTAACAACGAACTTAGTTTATTAACACTTTCTACAGATTTAACAAATTTAACAATTTTCTCATGTTAAGAACATAGGAAAAAATGTAAATGTGATGTTAATTTTGATAATTTCAAAATTCTGTGTAAGCATTTTGACAGTTATTGGGAGATAGTGTCGTGTGAAGCATTGTTAATTAGGTCACGTTGCCCTAAAATCAATGTTCAATCGGCAGTCTCAACCAGTTTATTGAGAATTTTTGATTAGCATGATTTCATGCAATCGATTACATAATCATCCTTTTTGTATTTATATACAGGTGAATTGATTATTAATTAGTGACCTGAAGATGACGGTAGATCCGTCGAAATATATTGTCATAAAATATATTTTTAAATGATGACTTTGGTTATTTGGAAATAACAATGGTTTTTTTATTATTAATTGATACGACTTAAAATATAATCTTGTATTGTTTTTACTGAGTTGCAAAATTTGTACGTTAGAACACGAAGAAACATTTAACCAAGACGAGCTGCTACAAAAAGCACCAAACTAATACAAGTCAACTTCAACCATCAAACAGTCACAAAATTACGCGAGATAGAAGTTGAGTACCCCTTGAAAGCCTTGTATATTTTAATGACAGAAAATCAATTAACATTTGTATTTTTTAAACTTTTCATTCTTAATCTTAAAATTAAATATTTTCTTTTTTTTCCGTATATTGTTCTTTTGTAAAAAAGAAAAGAAAATTTCTGCATGAATGACTTTTCTCTGCATAAGTAATTATTATTTCTCGGAACAAGTACATCCCTGTTTCTACCTAATACGATACAAAAGGTTATCTGGGGAAAAGGTTTGTGACTGACAAAGGAAAGCAGAATAATTAAAGATAAAAAACAGAATGATGGGCGTGATTCTGTGCCCTCATGATACATCATTACCTGGCTTGGTATAAATGTCGAGCTTACATCATAATACCCATTGGTATTCGGAAATGTATTACTTTTAGGAATTTTCAATTGCTTAGGAAGACATATTTTGCATTCCACTCGAACGTCAATTTAGAAAATCTTCATCAAAAGTAACATTATGTTCTGTGTTTAGTGTCCGTCCTTCATACAACATGTAATGCAGTATGTTTAAATGACACTGAACAGAAAACTAAGACAAGAAATATTTTTTTAATGAATTTTATTTATTAAATTTATGTTTACTAATACTTATTTGATCTGCAAATAAATATATTTAATGTTTTTTTTATTTCCACTTTATTAAAAACCGATACATATTAGTATCGTTCTTTGGCGACACGTAGACAGTATTGTTGGGTCACAGAGCCTTTTAAATATTTACGTTTATTAAAAATATGTTTTAAAATTCGTATTCGAATACGATATTTTCTACTTTATTTTCTCAGAAGTATAGACCTAAAAAGGAATAATAATTTTGAATTAATTCTCTTAAATTAAAACTTTAAACTGATGATATTATGTTGGAACGAAAGTTTTCTCAGTTATGTAAAAAACTGTAAATGAATTTTTTAATTTAATTTTGACTTAATTGGTTATTATATATTATATATTCTTCGTTGAATTTTGATAAATTCTTCGAATTGTAGTCTTTTCTATAAAAAGTTATTGATTTTAAGATTGAGAGAAAATATCAAAAAACGAATTCAAACTGGGTGTTACTGGAGCGGAAGCGTCTAAAGTCATTCGCTCTATTTTTTCCGGGCGCCAAAAAACCGACCCAAACAACGCACGAACTGGCGCTGAATTCCAATACAACTATTATTCAGGACCTTCGAAAAATGAACAAGCAAAATAAACGTGGTCAAGAGGTCCCGCATGAACTCAACTAAATAAAAAAAATCAGTGAATTAACTACTGTTCTTGGCTATTGCACAAATTCAGCCGGTCCGTGGTGGATTGCATTAGTTTTTGACGTGCAATGAGAACAGGGTGGTTTAACGTAACCGGAAACACAAAACAAAGGAATAAGTGCATGTCAACCGGGAAAACGGCCCCTCTAAGTGATTTTGCGTATTTGGTGGATATCATAGGGACATGTTCAATGGGAACTCCTTCAGCGCGGTCAATTCATCTCCTTTGAAGTTTACTGCACCCAATGAGGCCGTGATTCGGCCGTTTTGTGTGCACATGGTATCAACACGGCTAGGTTTTTAAGAAGACAACACCAGACCTCATGTTTCATGCCGTAAGCATAAAAACTTGAAAAATTTGGTTGGGATGTTTTGTTCTGGTCACTAGAATATTTCCTTCGCGGATGCCGCTGCATCGACCGGAAAACACCAGAGTTTCCCACATCGGAATTGTCATGTTTCAGCCTTGTTAGAATGTAATAATCAAATGTAAAGGCGATTACAGTAATGAAAACTACTCATTGTTATTGCCAAAATTTGACTTTTTATAAAATGTTAATTTACTGAAAAAAGAAATTATCAGAAATAGTTTAATATTTTCGATGTAAATCTCTCAAAAGATTTGTTTACATGATGGGTGTATATTTTCGGATATCGGCAATTTTCGTTATTGATAAATTAATTTCTATAAAACTTTTTTTTGATAAAATGAGCGACGAATACGACTGACCACAAAAAAATTAATAAATCTAATAGTAGAGATCGATTGAAATAAATCCAAATAAAATCAATTACAACTTATTGTTCCTCTAAAAATTGATTTAACCACCAAAATTTTGCCATTATTTCAGTTAGAAATCTTTTAAAATTTATAAATGAACATAAATTAATATTCAATGTTTTGAATAGCGTTTCACAACTGTAGTTTATGTGACATTATAGATAATACAAATGTAAATGATAAGAAAATCCAGTAATAATAATTTTATTTTCAAAATAACACCACTTTTTAATATTAGTACGAGGGGCTTTCCGAAAGTAAGTGGAAAAAAGGGAGATGACACCACAAGAAAGCATTTATTGAAGGAATACAATGTCATTCATCATCCTCATCACTATCAAACTTGGTAAGGCAGCGATTTGCATTGATGGTCTCCGACACTTTTTCCACATATTCTACCGTGATCGTCGTTGCTGGACGTCCACTCCTGTCCTCGTCGTCCAAGGATTCACGTCCATTTTCGAATTGATGCACCCAATTGTAGAAGGCAAACTTTTGCAGAGCTCTTCCTTGAAACACATTTGATAAGCGGGGCACAATGTCAGACACTGGAGTATCCTCTTTCCAAAGGAAAAAGATGATGGCACACTGAGAACGTACTGCGTCTTCCATGTGTTAAACAAAAATGAAAACACTGCATATGACAGCTTCCTCTATGCTGCTCACATATTGCATGGACAAATGCCACTTCTGCTCGATTTCTATTGGCTGGTAAGTACATCACGCCACCACGCCATCTGTCCCTCTGTAAGATGCACACACACACATACCCGCATATAAGTATTTCCACTTACTTTCGGAACGCCCCTCGTAAAACAATTTATATTTTCATATCTCACATGCTTCCTTTCTATATGTTCTCACTGGCACCTAATTGAAATATTTCCTCTGGTCGATCTTCTGGAAAACGTCTAACATCTGCTTCTTGTTTGTTATTTCCGATTTTCACGGATTTTCGACAAATAATAGTTCTTTTTACTAAAAGCACTGATATCACTGGTAGCTCAAAGCGCAAATCAGACGCTACCAATTTTCAGTGCATGTATCAACAGTAAGAAGGTACAGGCCCTGATGATACCGACAGTACTGTTTAACCGAAAGAATAATGTGTAATGATAAGATGAAGGAAAAAGAAACATGAATTAATGAAGTAGGCGAGTTCAAATAATAGTTATCTTAGTAACAAGAATGAAATAGTTAATGGGATTGATGAGATTTTCGAATGGATATAATGAAAAACCTTGTGGTCTTGAAATTAATGGTAATGATGATGTGGTAGGGAAACCATTAAGACAAAATGAAAGGACCAATTGTCATGTTGTAAATGAAAGTATTGTTGACTGCAAAATGATTGACTATGTCAACTTTATGGCGAGTTTTGATTACAGTCGATGAGTAGTGAGATTGAAATTGAAGGATATTGAATCTACGTTAAGTAACAGTGTTGCTCAATATCGAATGTGTGAGGTGGACAAGGAAAATATTTTTATCAACTTAATAGATGGATCAATAAATGATGGGTGGTACCAGTAGAGAAAAGTGAAGAAGAAATTATTTCTCTCATGCGACTGAAACAAGAATCGAAAGGAAAGGAGATACTCTTTTTTGGATTTAGAGACATAAATAAGTATATTCATTTTAACACGATAAACACAGCAGCTTATAGTCATACGCTCTAGAAGTGTAGAAAAATGTCTTGAAATTGTAGGATCATGAAAAAGATTTGTGGAAATGTCATAGAAGATGGAAACTGATTTAGAAAAAAAAGATGATATAAGTCACATACGTGTAGAAGAATTAGAAGCGGGATAAAAGGACTAAATACGATTTTTAAATGGGACGTGAAGGAGTTCGCTATGATAACGGGTTCAAAATTAGTGTTTGGGTAGTTGAACTCGTTCATTAAAAGGAACAAATAAAAAAAGTGAGTGGAAATAATAAATGTGAGGAATATTTTAAATTGTTTGAATGTGTAAATGTTGTGGTGCTGTATGTTGATTTAAGTATGTTGAATTTAGAATGGTGATTCTCCCACCCAGATGGAAATTGATATTTTTATTAAATTTAAATGATTGACTATTCGAACATAATTAAAATAATCATTTTATAAGTTCATATTTTTTTATAATTTAACAATTAAAATAAAGTTTAATATTTTTTAGTAAAATTTAAATTAAATGGATTTTTAATAATTTGATGACATTTTTATTATTTTGGGATTTATTGAGAAATGGTAAAAATTATTATTTTTTAATTTTTAGAAGTTAAATATTTTAAAAAATGACTTACAAAATTGTTCGAATAATCATGATTAAAAGTAGAAATAAGAAAACCAATTAGAATGATGACAAACGATGAAAGACTTTCTGAGAGTCATAATGACTCTAAATGTGATTGTAATAAAAATTCAAACGAGACTTGTCTAAATGTTCTTTTTGGTTAAAGGTTGTTTACAAATGGTTTAAAGCATAACAGTTGAATTTGGCATTCGGTGTAAATGTAAAAAAATAAGTTCAGCTAAAGATCTTGCAAATAGAATGACTAGGGTTTAGCGAGTTTAGTTGAACAAGACAAAGCTAAATATAGCAATGACAATGGAGGAGTGTGAATTTTCAGTTTCTGTAAATAGATAAGGTCATAATTTACTTTATATGGGAGTAGAAAAGACGAAATCTACATGACAGGAGTGGTATATCAGCATAATCGAAATAAGTTAAAGGTGTGATAAAAGAGCGTGATAAATGTAACAGCATAGACATCTCATCGATAAGAGTAACCACGATTCATTGAGTGTTACAAGTAACTGGAAACGTATAGCGATTGACCACACACATTAAATAGATATTAATTAAGTATAAATGATTGATTACGGGCTAAGCAGATTCACAGTGTGAAAACACGTGGATTCGTATTCTGAATATAATCTAATTGAATAATGCCAGATTGTATTCTCAGAAAGAAGACCTACTCGAGAAGTGAGAGTGGATAATGGAACTGCATTTAAATCGTTAGAGTTTAAAACTTTTTGTTCGATGTGGGTGGTCAAAGTTGTTTACAGGTATTCATACATATCATCAACGAATGGAATTGTGATGAGATGTCAGAGAACTGTGAATCAAATTACTAGAAGATCGGATTATCCAATGTGGTAAGCAGTATTTTGGTATAATGTTTCGCTGCATGGATAAAGTTCCAATAAATTTGTCCCGTTACAGTTCATAATGTTTTATTACCAGTGATGAGGAATGAAGTTCTAAAATCTGGTAACAGAAAATAGAAAGTTTGGGATATGTTGTTCGTGAAACCTTGTCAACATTATGAGGGGTTAATTTAAATTTTCATCTCACCAAAATAATTTATTATTTTTTAATTTAAAAGGTAAAATATTTTAATGTTAATATGCTTTTTAAATATTTTAAAAAATGATATAATAAAAGAAAATCATAAAAAAATTAAATATCTATTTAAAAATAAAAAAATATCTTTTTAATGTATCTGTAAAAGTAATGAATTTGATTAATTGACTGATATACGATAAATTCGTTACTTTTACTAATAAAAAATAAATCAACAAATAAATACAAATTTCGTTAATAATTAACTTTTTAATTTGTACAACAAATACTTACAGATTTATAAATCTTGCATACTGGTAATATAAAACTGGAATGAATCTTTAGTGTCTTTCACAGTCGTATTATAAAAAACTCGACCTAGTTTCGTCAAATGTTATGTAATTACTAAAGTAGTCAATTGTCGTTGAATAGTAAATTCGTTGATGGACTAATTTGGATCTTTGTACAGACGATATATGAGATGGATAAACGAATATTTTTAATAATTTCAGTCTCTAATAAGCCTGATTGAAATTATTGCTTCGCCGGAAATATCTGGTTGATCTGATATTCTTTTATTTTATATTGTCGTTAAGTATTTCTGTATTGTTTTCGATTTTTTTTATTTTTAATATATTCCAATCAATATCATTTTTAATAATTATTTTACGAATTAAATATTTTAATACTTGACGATATAATGGTGATCTTTAAATTTTTGATATTTTTAAATGTTCGATATTTTTAAAAAAATCATATTTATATTTTAAATAAATCAAAAATAATATTCAATTAATTAAAATGAAATAATTCTCTAAATAAAAATCTTTTTAAATTCTTAAAAAGTTAATTCCATAAATAATTGATAAAATATAGATATATAAATATATTAAAAATTTTAAAAATTTGAAAATAATTAATTGTTATAAATAATCTCTAAAATAAATATTTAAAACCAAAAGTTTTAAAACAGTTAAAAAAATATATATCTTAATTAATTTTAAAAAGTTAATTCCATAAATAATTAATAAAACATAGATATATAAATATATTAAAAATTTTATAATTAAAATCTGTATTAAATAAAGTTTGCAAAATTATGAATTCTGATTTCAATCACGAACCTAATAATGATATAACATAATTACATAATTTCTTTATTTCTTCTTTCTTAATTGATATTTTTTCATAATCGTCTTCTTCTTCTTCCCCCGGAATTGAGAATAAAATAATAAGAATAAAAATATGAACAAAAATTGTCAATCTCATAACCAAAATAAAAATACGTTTACATGAGATAAAAATTAAATAAACATACGCACAGTATTTGTGAGTTTTTACAGTATCTATTAAATATCTTAAAATTAAAAATGATAAGAAAACCATTATATATTAAATATTTATTTATAGTCATATTTATTTTACAGTCATAACAATTTATATATTTTAATATAAGTTATGAAACGATTTTAAAATACATTTTTAGTTTTAATGTGAAATGTATTTAATAAATTTGCAAGATTTTAAAAATTGAATCGAAAAGAATTTAATAGATTAATTTGTGGCGAGATAATTAAATTAGCAGAAAAATTTGTTTAAATATGTGAATTGTTGTTATATTAATAAATTTTGATGTTGCAACCACTTCTCACAAACATGTAAGATGTACTTAGGCAGAGTTACGAGGAGTTGTAACCAGAGTGGTAAGCGACAAATGCATTGATATCAACAGGTTGTCGAGACACTTTCAGGATCTAAGACACAAACCAAACAACAGACTGGTGGATGTTGGAAATCATGGACGAAACGAAAAACAATGTCAGATGAGCATCAGCAGCAGTAGTAACGAGGGCGAATGTATCGAAGCAGACGAGGAAGAAACTAGTGTACGAAAGTCAAATAGAATACGGAAGGGACCCCACTGATTGAATGACTATGTAAACTAGAGTTCAAGTGGGGATGCGAATTAAAATTACTGAAAATTAACTAATTTATTTATGGAAACTGAAATCATTGTTTGAATATTCGGATCTGTCGTGGAAGTGGCGTGGTTGTTTTGAATGTTAATAAATTGTTTGATCAAGAGCGTTTGTTTTTTTCTTCTAATTGAGTTAGGAAATTTGTTCGAAACTATAAGGTTTAATAAAAATAAAAAAAATGGAAGATCTTTTCTATATTTTATAATATTTGATATTTTTTAAGTTAACATATTAATAGTTTTTGCTAAATTTGGAGTAAATAACTCTAAAAAATATTAAAAAAATGAAAAATTTAATGAATAAATCTTCATCATAAGTATTAGTTAACATATCTTTGCTTATTAAACAGGAATTTGACTTCTTGTTAGAAGGATAAAGAATCTTCACATTAAATAAAGAATAGAGTAATTTAATCTTTCTATTTCACTCTCAACAAAAGACAAAATAAATAACATCAGAAGGATGTTCTGTACTTCAATGAAGAAACGTATCTTCTTCGTGATAATAAAAGTTTCCTCTTTGATGACAAAAAAAGTTAAAGTAAATCTCTGTTTGTTAAAGTATTAAAAGTGTTTTTTAAGTATGTAAAATTCAATTGAAAAATAACACTTAGAAAATTTTAGTTTCGTGTTTTACTTTTTATTTCACAATTTTCAATTTGTTTTGAAAAATATAATATTTTTGTACTTATTATTATTATTATTATTATTTTTATTACAAGACCCGTTTAAAAACAGTACTAGAAATTTAAAGAATTTTAATATTTTATTGAAATATTTTTTTTAATTAAATTAAATTAATTAATGTAATTTGATTCTTTAAAAACAATTAATGTAAAAAAAATAAAATTTAATAAAAAAAATCACAAATTAAAAAAAATAATATTTCGAAAAATTAATTATATTTATTTATTTAATATAATTATGTAAACATAATTATCAAGTATGTTTTTAATTAATTAAGTTTATTTAATATCAATTATTTAAGAAATATTGAATAGTTTGAAATTATTTCAAATAACTTAAATTAATTTTAATTAAAACTAGAAAGAAAAATTATTTTAAGTTAATTAATGTATCATGGCTTTTAAAATTTTTATTTACTTATGACATATATTTTTCAGGTGCTCTTTCATGTTTCATATTTTTTCTTTAACTTAAATTTGGCACTTTTGTCACTGAAAGGTTGTTGACCTTGACTTTAAACTGCATAAACTATTGCTGAGTGGAATAAATTGCCAAAATTGACTAGTACCGGATTCCTCCGAAAATAAGATCAGTCGCAAATAAGACCATGAGCGTATTTTAAGTGTCCATTTTCCCGAAAAAAATACGATTTTCTGAAAGATGTCCCAGGGATTATTGATGGAAATATCCGGTACTTGTTATACTCTGAAGAAGGGATATTGAAGTTCCATTAATATTACCGATTTCGAACCCATTCTACAGTTTCATTTTTACTAAAAACAGTTGTTTAATAAAAATAAATTTTACTTAAAATGTTTCCATTAACACTAGAACTCCGCAGAAAAATTTATACCTTTAACTCCCAAGTGCGGTCAAAATGACCGAATTCATAAAATCGTGTAATGCAACATCTGGAAAAATATTAACGCATAAAATTTAATTTAGAAGTCCGAGTCTCATCGGCTGACACAATATTCTCTCACAAACCGGTCATTCGCAAAAGTTTGTACATTTGTAGTATTTTCGAATGTGGATCCCACAGCGTGGCTTCACACAAACCAATCAAGAAGAACTTGTTTTGTTGCAGCATTAGTGAACACTGCATGGGGTTTGTGGTGCTTCTTCTTTCATTTTTTGTTCGGAGGTTGTTTGTTAGCCGATTTGAAGAATGAATTATTTTCGAGTAGTATAGGCATCTGGAACTGAATCATTGTAAATTATCCAAGCGTTGAGCGCTACCTTGTCGAAAATATCGAAAAAAATTTCATTGATACTGTAAAGAACGTAAACTAGATAACAAAATTTATTATATAAAATATTGATCGGGGTTTGCTAACCAATTAAACTGGAAAATCCTCCTCTTTTATATTAAGGCTATATTATATAATATTATATATGCCCCGGGGTCAGTTTATTCAATTGAAATTGACCTTTCAATTGCATATTTCGGTGACCTCATGACATATGAAATCACCGGAATTTGAACTCTTGTGATGTCATAAGATGTGACATCACTGAAGTTCAATATTATTGAATGTTGGGAGGAATGACATCACCACAGATACAATAATGATAAAATAAATTTCAATGAAAATAGCGAATAACAAAGAGGTTATTTTTAAAATTTCTTTCAATTTTTGTTTCGTTCTATGTAGCTCAGTGTGATGTTGTTTTGTCATTTGACTATTTAATAATTATATTTTTTCTGATTTTGACTTTTCTCCAACCTTGCACAGACACAACTAAAAATGATAAAACTCATAAAATAAATACATAAACATGTACATAATCAGGCATGACATAAAAAAATAAAAATAAATAAAATAATGACTGTCAGCAAAATAAAATAAATAAGTAGATAAATAAAGATTAATAAATTACAATAATTAGATATATAAGAATAAGAATAAGACGATGCGTTTTGAGATAAAAATCTAATTATATGGTTAATCCCCACTATGCATAAAACTAACACATAATAAAACTTCAAAATAATTAAAAAAACATTTTACCAATAAGTCATTGGATAAAAATAAATTTATTCCATGTTTTTTTTAAATTAAGTTAAATTACACGACAAGTGATAGATTTGACTCACAAACCAACCATTGTTAGCAATCAATTGCTGTTTGAGAAAACGACATGTTTACTTTATCGTTCTGTACTTTAATGAGTAACGGAGACATGTGATAAAGATAACAATTAACAGCCAACCAATAATTAATTAGAACTCCAAAGATCAAAACCAGGAGTTGCATATGAGGTAAATGTTTCTTTTTAAATCTCGAATAAAAGTTTGTAGATATGAAGTTTTTGTCATTGTATATCATTTTAATATTTAAAATATCAGATAAAAGGTAAATTAAAAATTTTCTCTTGTCTTACAGTTAGTACAAGCTGGTCATTTGATACATTCCTATATGAAGTAAGGGTCAATTTATTTTAGTGTCTCGTACATGCTGTTGAACAAGTTCTTAATGTAAATAAAAATAAATAAGTTCGGGTAGTACACTTTCTATGTTATAAATATTTATTTCATTCAATTCAAAGCATCAAAGGTTCATCTTTAAAACACAGCTTTATAATTATAATCTTTTGACATTTGATTATTGGAGGTCAAACTAAAGTTTTCATATATCTTGTAAAAGTAAAATTCTGCCGTTTGAATACTAAAAAAGCATATTTTTATGTGTACTTACATGTATATAGTCGGTTTCATTGAATAGATTAAGAGATTTATTCAAAATTATTTATAAAAATATAAAATATAAAAAAGCGAACAAACCCCAAACCATTATCGTAAGACTGAAATGATATATCTGAAATTCGTTTAGCGCGGAAATATCGGTTTTGACATCGCGCTTTTGTCGTGCCCGTAATTGTCGGGATACCAAAAATACCTTGGGTTAAGTAAAGATGAAGAAAATTTTCAATTTCCAAAAAGATTATCTCATTTAAAAATTAACAAAAAAAGAAAACGGATCTTTTTATACTTTAGAAAATGGTGAGTTGAACAGGAACTGTTTGATCATGTTATTTTTATATGACAACTGGCCTAGTTCACATTTTGTGAGTTCGATACCTCTTCATTATTATCTTTCTGTTAATAATTCAAAAATATATTATGATTATAGTTTTTATAATTTATATATTCATTAATGTGAGGAATATTTTAAATTGTATGAATCTGTGAATGTATACTACTGAACAAAATATTTGCAATTACATTTTGGTGCATTTTTAAAAGTTTTAGGTAAACTAATTCTTTTTTAAACTAAAGTCAACCTATTGATGTATCATAATATATATTGACACATTTGTTTGTTTTAATAGTTCAATAAATAATAATGAATTTGCGTATTTTTGTAATGTTTTTTTGGCCACATTTTTGCATTACTATATTTTAATGTTTTGTAATTAATTATTNAATGTTATTTTGATAGATATATTATTTTTAGATATTTAGAATGACGCTAAGCGTTGAAAAAATTGATATAATTAAAAATTATTTATTGAAAGGAACCTCCAAAAAGGTCATAGCTGAGAGCCTAAATGTTAGCCTGAGGACGATTTATAGTGTCTCAAGTGGTGCAAGAAGTTTTAATCCTCCAAGGAATTCAACCTCGAAGAAATATAAAATAAACAATGAAATTAAAAAAGCTATAGTGTCTTTAGAAAAGGGTCATAAAAAAGTGACATCAGTGGCAATTGGCAATATATTGTCCA
>MQRK01231166.1:0-15954 GCA_001938485.1 Girardia tigrina
TACAGGGTGCCTAAAATGCTGAAAACTGTCAACTAGAGTAAACGACTTCTTGTATAATAAAATTTTATTATTATTCTACTGTGAAGGAAGGAGCGATTGCATATTGGGTTTAACCAACGGCTTCACAAAAAGTTATTTCGATACTTTTTTATTCACCATCCTACCCTTCCTACGAACTGACTATTCGGAATTGAATCGAAAATAATAAATTAAATTAAGGGTGTAAAATGTATGTGCATAAATAATGTCTATATATATATGTTACGATCCAATCTTTTGCGAAATTACGAAGGAGATATTCTAACTCGACTTTTCCCAGTAAGTTTAAATAGGCCTCATCCAACACAACTAACCCCACAGACCATAAAGACCCGGAGGTGTCGCATCAGTCGGAGCCAGAATTCGCACCCTCTTAAGTTTGTGACGACCCTCGAAGACCCTATAAAATAGAAATAAAAAATCAAACCTTTCATTAATTAGTCGAAATAATTACTTAAAAGTTCAGAAAAACAGAACTGATTAATCTTGAATCAGCAATCGGCTGATTCTCTAAAAGTTGTTCGAAACCGGCGGACGATGACATCTGGATAAACAATTAGATAATCTTGAATAAGCCTAGAGAAACATATGTCAATAAATGAAATAAACAAACGCAGGTAAATACCATAAGTTAACCGCTTACGGAATAAGAGTCGAGCGAAGACACTGATTACCATAGTGTAATACCCCACCTAACCACATCAATTAGTACAAGCGATTGCGAGTCTAAATTGACGAGACGAAATCCTGTATTAGTAGAAAATGCTACTGTCTGCCATTCTTGCCTTATCTGCAATTGAAAATCGGAAATAAACAATATGGCAGAAAGCAACCGACACCATGTAAGAGGCTTGTGATTACGGCCGACAATCTAAAATAAAATAGCATGATTACCGCGATTACTAACCAAGAATAATTAAACCAACCAGCATCGGTATAATTGCAATCTTGCAATACATCTCTCTCTCTCCCGTCCTGTGATTATAATCATGAATTGAAACTGACAGGCGAACACGACGAGCAGATGGAATATACATAATTGTGAATCAGAATAAACAACAGACATTTATAACTTACCGGATTAGAAGGCATACACACAGAATGTCCGAAAGCATCAGGCAGTACATGCAGACAAACAGGTATAAATATCTGATGTATCATTGCACAAAATGCCACTTTGCCATTTTGCATCTAATCGCACCTAAAATTGAAATTTTAAAGTAAAAGCTAACGTACACAATTTGTTGGGAAAGTTTACGCGAAATTGAAGAGTAACGATTTTCGAAGAATAATAATTTTGGAAGGTGAGCACGATGCTGATATTGAGTGTTTAATTTTGTTTTTATTTATTTAATACGATATGCGTAATTGTTTGGGTTTAAAATATTTTAATTCATTTTGATATATTTAATATAATTTATTGCAGTTATACGCTTTTATTTTATTTTACTTTATTTTAATTTTATTTTTCTTATTTTATTTTATCCTATTTTATTGAGTTAATAAATCTAAATATCACCTCCAGTTAACCAAATACACCCATCGTTTTATGAGATCTGTTTCATTTTCGATCGTATTGGGTTTGCCAAAAAGTGATTGCGTTTTTGAGTACGTCCTAATACAAAGCTTGAAAATATAAAATGATGTGATAAAATTTAAATTCAATTATATATTCTGAAACCTTAATTTTCAGACTATGTTTATACAAAATATTAATTGATTTTGTTTTTTAATTTATTACTTTACCGTCAATTCGAAATGGAAAATCAAAATGAGCATATTCGTCATGTTTTGTTGCATTATTTTCACAAAGGGAAAACCCATGTGCAAGCTCATAAGAAGATATGTTTTGTATATGGTAGTGACTCCTTAAAACTTCTACAGTGTCAATACTGGTTTTCTAAATTTAGTTCTGAAAAATTTCATCTGAAAGATGCACCACGCTCCAGTCGACGTTGAAGTTGATGGCGACAAAATAACAGCACTGATCAAATCTAATCCACATATGACGACAAGAGAAGTTGCAGAGACTCTGGAAATATCAAAATCAAGTGTTGGAAGTCATTTAAAGAAACTTGGATTCNTCAGTAAACTCGATATGTGGTTACCACATGAACTGAAAGAAATTCATTTGGTGAAACGTATAGACATTTGCGATTCCCTTTTGAAGCGAGAACAAAGTGATCTATTTTTGAAGCGCTTGATTACGGGTGACGAAAAATGTATTGTTTACAACAATGTGGAACGCCGACGATCATAGAAAAAACGTAGTGAGCCTGCCAAAACGAGTCCAAAGACAGAAATTCAACAAAAGAAGGTTATGCTTTCCGTCTGGTGGGATTTTAAAGGAATTGTGTTTTTTGAACTCCTTCCAAGGAATGAAGCCATCGATTCAGACAAATATTGTGGTCAGCTGGAGAAATTGGCTCATTCAATTCAACAGGAACGTCCTGAATTGGCAAATCGAAAATGAGTTGCAATTCAGCATGATAACGCAACACCGCATACAATTTTGACCACTCACCAGAAACTCTTATCACTGGGTTGGGAGGTTTTGCCACACCCACCGTATTCTCCAGACTTGACCCCATCGGATTTTCACTTATTTAAATCACTGCAGAATTCCTTAAACAGAAAAACATTCGCCAGTGATGATGACATCAAATCGTTCCTAGACGGCTTTTTTGCTGACAAAGGCAAAGGTTTTTATGAATGAGGAATAATGAAGCTACCGGAAAGGTGGAAGAAAGTGATTGAAAATAATGGGCAGTATATCGTGTAAAAATATTTGTGCATCAATGTCATTTTTTGATAATAAATATTTTAGTAAAAAACGCAATGACTTTTTGGCCAACCCAATATTTCAAATTGATACCGACAACGAATAGTCATCAACCTCGGATTTTGAATTATGATATAAAAGGGATTACATAGAGTTGGGAATATTGTAATGAGTGACAATTGGGTAAAAATCAAAATTAGAGGGGGTAGTAGACGAACAGAGGAGAGAAATATATTGAATGCGCCGAGGACCGTAACGTAAAGGTTTGAACGTTACGTGTAAATAGCTGTAAATAGTAGAGTAGTCAGTTTTGATGATATTTGGTGCAACCTATGTAAATTAATTTTATGAGATTAAAAAATTCATAATATATTATTGGCGATGATGGAATGATGTTAATTTTAACTTTCGTTTTAATTTTAATCACATTATAAAATCGATGGTGACAGTTCAGTGTGAGTCGAATAGATATACGTAATTAATGTAAATAGAGTATGATTACATAAATTGAGTATGATATTAATGCATGGTCGTTTCGATTTAACAATTTCAGATATAATATGACATTATAACAATTATAATATCGTTCAGTCATAAATCTGTAAATAGCGTAACCAGTAATTGTGGGTATCGCCTAGTGTTAAATTTCAAAGTCAGTATAACTATGAAGTATTGCAGGTAGAAGGGAGCGCGACATTTGACAAGTCTAATAAACCAATGATCAAAGCTTTTACCCATGTTTAATAGAACAATAAATCTGGGGAATGAAAGTCAACGAACAATATAAAGAGATGCAATGGGTTGACAATTTATTCTCAGTGTATGGATGTCTGTGATATATGTACTTGTCATTATTTCATTATCTCTACATAATAAATATGATGCCAAAATTGAATGAAACGATATAGTTTTACTTACCTTCAGAAGGTGTATCTCTTAATGAATTGGGTCGTCGATACGACTTTGATTGGCAAATAATCATGAACACCTGCTCCAGGAATCAGCTGAGTATAGAGGTTGATTATTTTCGTAATGTGGATAAAAAAAATCTACTACCATGCGTTTGGTTCGTGTACTTAGTACACTGTACTAAATCAAATGCTAAGACAGTCTGCGAAGGCATCATCTTCCTGTGTTGTTCTGACATTTCAACAACAAACGGGTAGGGGAATTTCTGCATCTGCAATACGACAGTGGATAATATCTTTTGACCTTAAAAGTCATATTGCATTAAATAACGTCTATCCTGGCCTAAACAGCAATTGAATATAAGAAAAAAGTGTCGAGTTATTTTCTCAGATAAGGCCCCTATTTCATTCATCCGGATGTCTCCATAGTGGAATATACCTTGTTATCAAGATAAAAAATATTCCCCAGGTATGACTCGACAAATAACCCATAGTGGTGGTAATAAGTTGATGTACTGAGACTGTTTCCAAGGAAGGCAATCTGGACCATTCTTGGAAATCAAAGGCCTTCTAAATGCGCATTCCAACATACATTTGCTGGAACAAAATTTAAATATGGCACATGGATGAAAAGTTGTTTGACGCCACTTGCTGTTGTCGATTTGCATCATTTTCCTAGTTGCTTCTGGATGACTTAGTTTTCCATTCACAATTTATCATCCTTTTTGGAGTGCATTTTGAATCTTCATAAATAAAGGAATGGGAATTTCTTTCAGTAATCAAATTACGGATGGTATCTTTGTACCCTTATGATGAGGCACTAGCTTAAACTTCAATTCTTAAATTTTTAATTTTATAAACTAGCTACCACTTGTGTAAATAAAGAAAAAAATCAAAGTTTTGAAGTTTAGAAACAAAAGAGATCGAAAAGTGCGTTGACAAATTCGCTAAGGACAAGACGGGATTTTTAATTCCTTTTCCTGGCTCTGTATTTGTACAGCTATTGGCGGTTGTGGTTAAGGCATAAATTAAAACATTGTGTCAAGTAAAATAATTTATTTTTCTGTGGAATTTCAAATTATTGAAGTCATGATTAAAGAAAAATATCCCAAAGAATCAATATTTTAATGTATATTAAGTGTCGTTTTTAGGAAATTAATTATAAAAATCAGTGTCTTCATTTATCATAAAACAATATTCTATAAAGACTAATCCATCATTTTATACAACCATAAAGTTACAAATAATTCCTTCAAAAATGTTCAGATTTAACCGTATAAAATTTTGGTTTTGACTTGTCCATAAATGACATAGGAAGAGTGAAAGAGACAGTTGAAAATTTTGTACAAAATGTGATAATGAGGCGGCGGTGGGTCATACTTTTCGACGAAATTGGTGCCGCCATTTAAAGAGTCTTTCATTATTAATTATGTAGTTAAACATAAAATCATAATTACTAAAAACTTTTACGATATAATTATAAAAATTATTTATATTTAAAAAAAATTGAAAGACACATAAAATCTGTATAAAATATCTATATTTACAGAAATAAATATAAATAAATATATAAAAATTATTTAAAATCTTTTTTCTACCAATATTCTGTTGTAAATAATCAAACAGATAAAAATACCTAAAATATTCACTTAAAATTGTTTTTACAGAATTATTATTATGCAAATTTCTTTCATACAGAAATGATTTTTATTTACTAGTTAAATTTTGAAAAAGAAAAATTTCTTTTTTTAATGGAAAATTAATTAAAATTTATTTATATATAAAATAATTGAAAATTATGTTCATAATAAATATTTTTATAATAATAATATTATTCTTTTTATTTACATATTAGGTCATACTATAAATAAAACTAATCAATTCACATTCTGTGGAGAATATTCATTTTAATTGATCACGTTCAATACACATAATAATGCACACACACGCGCGTGCGAATAATACACACCCACGTACCTGTTCAGTTCTTTATTTTAACATTATATTATAATGATAATATATTTATTTCATAATTTATTAAATGTAAAATCTAATTTTGTTCGTTTTTAAAACTGTTACTAGATCAGCTATCAAGGAAACAGTACTATATCAAATTATTTTGTTCTAAATTTGAGCCTCTTCTGTCAACAGTCAACTCTAAAGCGGCACATAGCAGTCAAATCAAGTACTCTTTTCGGGAATGGATCACACTGACTGATGATCAAGGGGAGAATAATTTCAATATTTGCTGGAATTTATAATACTGATATTAATTTTCAATTCCAGCTGGTTATATTAATGTAAAAAGGCGATAGATAAAATAGATTTGACGACATTTCTTACAAAACACGACAGATGCGGAAATAAGTGCACGTTTTATATTTTATTGATATTTAATATGACCCACAAATTCTCCTCGCTCAAGAACGAGAGGCGAATCAAGTTTCCCCTTTTTCCTCTTACATGTCTATTTAAAGGTTAGCAATTAACCCTAATTATTTGCCACAACAATCGACAGTAGCGGATAAAAGGCGTCGTTGGAAATCCCAACATCATTAAAAACAAAAAGACTAAAGACAAAAATATAATTAATTTCACTGTGATTTGTCAATTATTTTTTTTCTCTTTTTTGTCTTGAAAATATTTTTATTTGATCCACTTCAAATTTCTTGAAGCAAAATCGAAAAAAAATCAAAATGAAAATGGAGAAAATGGGAATTTTCCACCAATTTTTCTAGTGGAGTCTTATTGGAAAAATGGCGAGAGAGAGATACATCCTTCTCGGATAAGAACGGTGTAATATTTCTGAATTCCATTTGAATTTGATGCTTTTAAAAAATATTATTTTTGAGTCTTATTTCAGTTTGAGAGTTGTTTTGAGTATTTATTTTAATTATTTGAAATATCGCCATGTCCCATTATAATTTTTTAGTCAGATAAAATCTTTTATTACCAAATGAATGCTTTAAATTTTTTTGAGATTTTTCTACATTCTATTTAGGAGTTGGACTAAATAAATTTTGATAACTCAAGTCTACATTATTCTAGGATTCGGTATGAAGTGTCAGAAAAATTATTGTAAATATTTACCGAAAAGAAGGAGCTGAACAGACACATGAAAAGGGACCACGCGGTGTCCATTTCCGCTAATCCTGATCAGCTCAATGAGATACAACAACAGCAATTGCCATTCCCATGTACACTATGCAAAAAGTCGTACAAAACGAAGGGGTGGCTGACCAGGYACCTCTACCGGGATCATAAATTGGAGGAGACAGAAGAAATTGGAGAACCGACAATGACACCAGCGCAAACCAGTACAACCACAGAAGAAAGAGTCGTAGAAAACCTCAAAATTTCAGGCAACCAGATTCAATCCGTGACTATCTCGACGGCGGTGGAAGAAGCGATAGGTACTGAAGAAACACATCTGACTTTTAGGATTGCAGATCTATCTGCAAGGGGGGAGTTCAGATGTCCCTTTTGCGGCTGTAAGAAGTCCACGAATACAGCCAAAGGTATGCAGAACCATGGCTATACAACCCATGGGAGGTCGTTTCTCACAGGGAAGCCGAAAAGATCTCGGAGACCGAAACTATCCGACCCCGTAGGAGGCCTATCGGGGGGCTGCTAGTGATTCTTTAGTTTGGGTGGACCCTCTAAAGAGCCTAGAGGCTCAATACCATTCGAAAGAGATAGGAAGTCACATTGTAAATAGATGTATCAAGAATCATTTTGGCCAGAAAGTGTATTTAGTTTTTTAACCATATTCATGCTGACTAAAACTTGAAAATCTTTTTATAAACTCGAAATTATCCAAAATGAATAAATTAAATTTATTCAATAATTAAGAAACTTACTGCAATGAAGCAAGATTATGCAAGATAATAAATATAACATAATCATTTGGACCTCAAGTGTGGCCTCACGCGTGAATAAAAGTTAAATATTAGAAAAGCAAGAGTTGAGTGTGTAAAATTAACATTAGAAGCGCTACTCAAATTCCGGTCACTTGGCTTTGAAAGAGATAAAAAAAACTTTACAAAAATAGTGACAAAACGCCATGATCGAATCAGTGAGAGACTAAGACACTTGGTTAAATTTGAAGTACGAGAAAGAATTCAAGAAATATAAAAATAAAATATAACATAGTGAAAAATGCTACAATCGCAAGAATAACAAAAAATATTCAGATCAAAAGGAGATAAAAATACACATTAAATAAGTGTACTTGATAGTGTTGCAATCAGAAGAGGCGGATGTATATTCACAATCTAGAGGGATAACTAAAGAGGAAGATTTGATAAAAGATTAGCAGAGATATTTAATTAACTGATAGACAAAGAAAGTGAAAGTGATAATTTCGTTTTTATTTCCCTGTTTTGCTAAAAGGGCCATGCGACAAAGTACTGCAAAATCATGGAAACCGGGATCACAACTCGTCTTTCATACGTGCTAAACCGAAACTAACAGAGGTCTGAAAAGAAAGAAGATCTACGTCCGTGGTCAGATAAAACAATAATGACTGACGTTTCATCTAGTTTAAAATTTTTACCGAGAATGGAGGATATTGTTCCCTACCCTATGCGCTAATGATGCTAATGTTTTTATCTATACAGTCAGTGAAAAACACTAAATGAATAAATGAAAACACTTTAATTGAATTAAAAATTTTTTGAATGTACGTCTGGATTTTTTTCAGCTCAAAAATTTCAGGGGTGGCAAATCCAATTAAGGCATTTTCTAATAATTAAAAATAAAAAAATTAAGTTAAATATCACATTGAAAAAACTCTTAATTGGTTGCTGCTGCAGATACGATTTAGTGAACACTACATTGATTTTTTTCATTACTTTCATAAATCAATTTTAAATTACGATAACATTTTAAAATATATAATCGTTTCGTTTAATTTTTTTAAAATTGTTCCACATATAAAAATTATACATTTTAGTTTTTATATTATATTTAAAACTCTCAAAATTTTTTAATTATTAACAATTTAATTAGATCTTCATAATTTTAGTAATTTATTTTTTCAAACATTACATATTTAATTATATATACATTTTAATTTGTTTATATTTAATTTAACCTTCTGGAGCAGAAATTTGTTCATTTATCGAACATTTTGCCAAAATTTAAGGAAAGTATATAAATAAAATATATAATTAATAAAATAACTAATTAATATAATTAAATTAAAAAATTAAATAAAGTAATTTAAAAAAAATAATTAAAAAAGGTTTAAATTAAGTAAATAAAATCATAAAACAAGTTTAAAGTAATAAAAAGTAAAATTAAATAAAATAATTAAATATAAAATAATTAAATAAAGAAAATTAAAGATAATTATTATGAGTGGTTAATTTAAATTTTTATCTTGCCAGAATAATTTATTATTTTTTTTATTTAAAGGGGTAAAATAATTTAATGTTAATATGCTTATTCAATATTTTAAAATTAAAAATGATATAATAAAACAACTATTAAAAAATAAATTTTGGTGTTAAAAAAATGAACTCGAATATCGATGTTGCAACCACCTCTCACAATTATCAAACATTTTCAAATATATGCGCAGATATGTATGAAAATTATTTAATATTTTTAAAGGCATTAAATTGTCAAATAGACCATTGAAAATTCAAATTGGGGTTTGTTTAAATAATGTAATTTAATCAATTTTGTTTGCGTGATTGTGCACAGTTTTCAAAAAAATGTAATATCAATGAAAAATAAAAGTTTACGGGTTGATTTTCATTTCCAATAAAAATTAATAATAAAAATTTGAATTCTCTTAAATTTTCATGACTTTCGCTTTCTTATCTCTTTGCGCATTTAAAAAACTAGAACACCACTCAATCGATCTGCAATTATTTGACTTTATCATTGATAAAATGACCTGGACCAAACAACAGAAAATCGATCCGGTTGTCACTGAAGAAGACTGTCAAACTTTCGTTAATGAACTCGAATTACTCAAGAAAACGTGAAATTTTTCCGAAGTTAAAAGTTTTATAATTTTCGGTAACTCACATTATCCGAAACGACTCCTAACAAAGAAAATTTCAATTTTCTCTGAGTTTAGATTTAATTTGGAGGCACGGTTTCCGTCTACCTTCTTTCAAAAATTTTCCTAGCATTTGTAATTCCTAACAATATCTATTAAGAAGGAATTCATATTTTGTTATTCTCTTCTGCTTAGTACAAAGGCGATGACCGTTTTAACATCGCTAGATATTTTTTTTTTACAAATCTTGATTTAGAATAGAAGAAAGACTTCACTCAATTAGTACCGATGGGGAACCTTTGATGCTTAGAAATAAATTGGTTTTACTAGGTTAATAAAATTAGAATGTCTAAAAGTTATCAATACTCACTGCTTTCTACATAGGCATGAACTGACTGAAAATACAATTCCAGCCAGTTTAAAAGAAATTTTAATAGAGCTCCTAACTCAAGCACTTTTAAATTTCTAAAGTTTTTTTTAATAAAAATCTGTAATATTTAATAAATGAAGTATTTACAAATTTGGTTATTATAAATATCGAAGGGTCCGTGTCTTTAAAAATATTTTCAAAGGGTCCATAATATCAAAACAGTTAAGAAACACTAGATAAACATAAGTAATTGAGTTTCTACAAAACGTACAAAAAACAATATCATATTGCAAAAAGTAATAGTTAATATAATCATATTTCCTATATCATCATTAATGTATAAGTTGTCAAGTATGAAATTTGTAGACATGATTATAATAAATTCAAAAAGTTATAATTTGACAGTGACTTAACATTTTATTGCTCATTATTATTTGTTTGATTGCTACATATCCTGACTATTGAACACATCAATGAAAATTAATTAAACTTATGTATAACTTGTTTTAATAATCAGTATTTTAAAAGAATGGAAAAGGCAGAAATTCGAATTATTATGAAGTACAAGTTCCTACGTGGAACCTCAGCATCAGAAACCATGCGGAACATCAACAGTGCATTTGGATACAATGCTGCTACGCAGCACACAGTATCATATTGGTTCAGGAAATTCGTGAAAGGTATATTTATTCTCCATATTAGGTTTTGTGGTCGCCCAGAATGCAGGTAGGCAATGACAAACTGAAGGTTGTCCTGGAGTCGGATCCATCACAAAGTACTCATGATTTATCGCTAAAACTTGATGTTACAAGGCAAACAATTTTGTGTCTTTTTAGTTTTATGTTTTACATGTTTCTAAATCATAACCTTTAATTGTAGTATATTTGGTATGGCACATCTTCTGTTAGAGTGATACTTCTCCTTCCAGGTGTTTGGTTGATGTGTTGTTTTAACTTAATGCTTTAACTTCTGAAGTAACGATATATATTTTACTATAAAGTATAAAAACTCTATATAAAACAAATATGAATGATTATAGTTTCATAAGTATTTTTCAACGCATAGTCAGACAAAAGTGTTTGGAAAGGGGTACAGTGACTTCCTAATGATAAGCTATCCTTTTATTTGACGTTTTCACGTGAGATAAATGGAGATAAAGAAAATATTATAGAGAAATGTTGCGATGGTAGAAATAACTGAAGTAAAATATATTTTGAAAATATAAATAATATTATAAATCAATCATAGAATCTAACGATATTTCATTTGTACTGTGTCTGTGAACTTTACAATCTACAAGAAATTTATACATACATTCTTCAGAAATTGGTTCCATGACTAAATAAATAAACGACAATAAATGCAAAAATAGT
Organism: Girardia tigrina; assembly: GCA_001938485.1. NCBI lineage: Eukaryota > Metazoa > Platyhelminthes > Tricladida > Dugesiidae > Girardia > Girardia tigrina. Next base: position 11,486 of record MQRK01231166.1, read on the forward strand.
CGCAACGAAAAGCTTTTCATGAAGAATTTCTGATAAAATCCAGAAATATAATCATTATAAATTATATATAATGAGGATGCCTGGTGCGAATAGGTGAGTGGTCTCGGTCGGCTGGGTGGCATCGTAATCCAAGACATCCAAGACTCAAAAATACTTCAATCATTTAATATATATAAATTAGCAAAATGAAATTATATTTCTAAAATATTTTACACATATTTTTCTTTTTATTTATCAAAATATTCCACTTTTTATTTTTTTTAAAGTTATTTATTTTCAATAATTTATGTATATTTTATGATCTCTTCTGTCGGTGCGACAAAACTGGAAGAATCATTTAATTGCTTTATGATCTCGCTGTTAATAGATCTGATCTGATCTGATCTATCTTGATCGGTCGATCAGCATCCATCTGATGGATATCTCTTTGACGACCAGCACCACGATCCATATTATTTATATTATATTTTTATAAATTATACGATGAAACATATTTTCTTTTTTCAATAATTTGTATATTATTTATGCTATATTTTAATAACGATTTTAAAAATTAAAAACATTTTACTTTATTTATATTTTTAGCCTCAATTATTAATTGGAGATTATTTTCATTATTTATGAGATCTCTTTCTTTCCTCTCGCAAATTATTTTACTTTTATTAATAAATTAATTTTTTTCTCAAACAAAAATGTATTCTCAATCTTTGTGAATATTTGAGATTTTTCCTACAGATTCTCCTACTTAATTGATTTTTAATCTTCATTGCTCAACAGAACAATCACAATAAACTTGATCAACGGATCTCACTCCTCAATGTCCCTCACGATAACCCCCCTCTCTTCCGAAGAACCCCCACAATGCTTCTCGCCTCATCAATTTGTCCCACATGCAATCTCTTTACAAAATAACATATGTTTCATACATAAATAATGACTCAATTTTCACGATTAATAATAACAATATTGTTTTTCTTCTGTCTCTTCATTCCACAATCAAAAATAATCTTTCTCTTTCCTCTCGAAATAATTGATTATGCTTCCCATTTATCACGTTTTACTAATTTCCTAATTCTTCGTAAATCCGTATAAAACGGCTTCGTTAATTCATATTATATCTATTGAAAGAAGAAGAGATTTATGATAAAAAATGATTAACCAAAAGAAAAAACAAAAGAAAACCTTAATAATAATATAAGTATTGAAGTCGCAATCGGGCTTAGATTGTCGATTTGTGGCTCTAATTATCGTTATTTACGCTATGTAGAGTATTACTAAATATGACCCTGGGTATTTATTTTAAATCTTTAATTTATAATTGATAAGAAAGTAAGGCACCATCCATATATTATGTACGCACTGAAGGGGGAGGGGGTGTTTAAATTTAAAAGATTTTGCGTATGGGTGCGTATGATAATGGGGGTGGGTAATTATTAAATATGTAAACATGCAATGGTTTTCTTACAAACATCTTTTTATTTTTCTGCTCTGTGAACATACCATCATTCTATCAACAAAGGTGGAATATAAAATCTACTAATGAATTTAATGTTGGTGTAAAAGTATAGAGTTGGAAAGAGCTTGGTATTTCAAAAACAACAATTCATTTTTCAGCAAGATCTCGCACCACCACACCGTGCACTGTCGACATTTAATTTCTTAAAAAAGGAAGTCGACCTTTTACCATGGCCAGGCAATTCACCAGACGCAAATCCTATCGAAAATATATGGGGACTTTTAAAAAGGAAATTACAGACGATAAGATGCACATCGTCAGAACAGCTGTGGGTGGCTGATCAAAAAATATGGTACGAACTATCAAGACTATTATAAAAGTCTTGTTGAATCCATGCCTAGATGATTAAAAATGATAAAGGACATGAAAGGACATTCAACTAAGTATTGAAAGTTCCACGTAATAAATGTTTTGTTAAAAATTTGATCTTTTTCTCAAAAAAATAAGGGGGGTGAACAAACTTATGAATCATACTGTACATACTTTGTTGAAAGTCTTTAAAAAGTTTGTATAACATTTATCGAAATTGAAAAGGTATAATCCAAACATAAATGCAACCTCTCTATTGAGTACGTGTTTATGTCCCCGTCTTTTAGACTTTGCCATAAGCAAATGAAGTCTCTTAAGCAGGAAATTTATGTAATGGAAAAAAGAAGGAAAATATATTTATTATCCATTTGCCAGATAAAAGTGAATATCTTTTGTTTTAGTTTTACTTCAGTCAATTAACATGGCCGTTGACATTGATTATGGTGGATGAATATTATTATTTGTCCACATGAGTAATCCAAAGCAGGCGATCACTCACCATTTTGACGAATAATGCCGCTCTTACTATACCAAAGAAGAGGAATTTAGAATACAATTTTAACCTCAAAAATTAATAATGAATACAAAGAAAGATATAAAAGATCTTCAATGATCTCGAATAACTGTGACAGGATCAATTGAAAGTATGAAATAAAATGTAAATTAGTTTATAAAAAGTTTTCTCATGGACTACGTCTTCTCCGAATTAATTTATACTATTAGGTTTAAACAAAAGTTTTGTCAGTAAATTAACATTTTAAAAGCAAAACTTTTACAAATACAAAGGGTCGTTATCATTAATGTAATCGCCATTACTTTCCATTATTCTTCTCTAATGAAACTGCAACTAAAAAAATTCCACGGTGGTAAAACTTTGGCGTTTTCAGGTAGAAAAACCTTTGAAAAGCCTGTTCCACGAGTTCGAGTTCAATGAAGGAAATATTCCAGCGATCAGGAAAGATGACCATTGGATGGGACAAAGTCTTGGCTATATTGTTATTGCTTAAGAACATTCATACCCAATTCTTCAAGCTTTTGGAGCGTATGGCTTAAAACATGAGGTCTGGTTTTCTCTTGTAGAAAATAAGCACTAGCCATTTTTATATCATGAACACGCAAAGCGGCCTGCACACGGTCTAATTGGTTGCATTAAACTTCAGAGACAGCACGGAAGAAGTTGCAAGTGAACAGGTCCAGATACCATTTACTAAACGCCATCATTTTTTTTGTCACGGATCACTTCAAGGCATCCATTTTGCAAGTTGACCTAGACTCAATCATTGGTTTTTTGCATTTCTGGTTACCCGTTGCAATCCATAAGGGCTAAATTTATGCAGAAGCCAAGAGCAGTGATTAATTCACCGATTTTTTTGCATTTCGTTGCGTTCATGCAAAAACTCTTGATCACGGTTATTTTTCTTGTTCATTTTCTGCAGATTTCAAATAATGTTTGTAAGCGGCATGTTCGCTCGATTTTTAGGTCAGATCTGTTTCAATGAAAAGGAATAGCGTTCGTTTATTGTTAGACGTCTGGAGCAATTTTTGTCTTTGCGGTGTGTATTTCGCATACTGTGGGAAACATGTTCTTTCAGTCCTTGAATCTCGGCCGTTGGTAGTGCAAATATTTTTCGACGCTTCCGTTGATGTTTGACCAAGTTTACATTTTTGGAAAATCAAGTTATGGATTTCTTCATGTTTTTTTTGACATTTTAACTTTTTCCTAAAATAAACAACTTTTTACAGAAAAGATTGTACATTGCAAATAATGCCTCTAAGCGCTTTTTAAAATATATAAATTTATAAAGCCATATTAGACAAAATCAAATTAAAAAATGTATTTACGGTTGTGAGGAATATTTTGAATGTTTGATGTTTTATGTTTGAATGTGTATGTTGATTTGTAATTGTGTCTCTCCTACCCAGATGGATGATTAATATTTTAATTCTTGTTATCTAAAAATATGTAATGTTTAAATTTATTTCTAATTTAAAAAAAATAGTAAAATTTTAAATAAGTTAATTAATTTTATTTACAATTTTTAATAAATAAATCAAATAATTATTTTTTTAAATAATTAATAATCATTTTAATTTTTTTCCTATGAGTTTTGAGTAAATATTTTAACAAATTATTTATATTAGGTGTACAAGTATGAAATGCGGATTTCAGAAAACGGATTGTGCACAATGCAAAAAGTAGGTCAATGGTTAGGCAATGATGTCTTAATATTGAGTAATTATGTAGTGTCTCATACGTAATTCATAAATTGATAAAGCGTTTTAATAATTGTTGTATTTCTGTGTTTTAGATGTCCAAATTTATGCCAAGCAGGGAGGATTCGCGGACGGCACTAATTTTTTGTTACCATCTAAAGAAAACTGCTGCTGAATCATACCGATTACTCCAAGAAGCTTATGGTGAATATGCCCCATCGCAAGATACATGTGAACGATGGTTTCGGCGCTTCCATGGTGGTGACTTTGATGTTGCAGATAAGGACCATGGGAAACCACGAAAAAGTTTAGAAGATGTGGAATTGCAAGCTTTGTTGGACGAAGATGATTCGCAAACACAAAACCAACTGGCAGAGTAATTAAGTGTTACTCAACAAGCTGTTAGCAATCGCCTCAGGCAGATGGGAAA
>MQRK01231167.1:11760-22171 GCA_001938485.1 Girardia tigrina
TATAAAATATATTAATTGTTATTAATGTAAACATATTTTAAATACGTATTTATTTTATCATATTTTTACTCTGCATTTTAATTTTCTAATTTATTTCCTTTAAATTTTCAAAACTAAAAAAAATAATAAACTATTTTGGCGAAACTTAAAACTAACCCCTCATATATATAATTTTTATTATTTTTAATTTTCGTCAATAAATACACTTAAAAATCTCATTTTTTTCTAAAATTAATTTAAAAAAATAGAAAATAATTAAACATTTTCCATTCATTATCTATTTATTAATAAAAGTAAAATGTCACAGAGATATATCTACACTTGGAATCGATCAATTATAACTATGGGCCCCATGGTTTTCTGGAAAAAAATATTAATTAAAATATTTAAATAAAAATAATTATTTTGTTACATGTCACAATATTTCTTTATCAAGTTGCATCACTTTCTGGAACTAAATGAATATATATATAATTAATAATGACTAACATAATGATTTATTATAATTAAAATACTAATTTTAAAATATAAAAATATCTAAATAAGTCTGATAAAAAATAATTTCAGGGATTTTTCTGAACGCCTACAGTTAGTAAGTGTGAGTGAGATTGTACGACACTCAAAATCTTTTTATCGGGCCAACCTTGAGACGGTCCAACGACTTCGTCTGTCAAAGACGCTTCTGAAAGTAAATTATCCGATTCGATTCCGTTGTTTTCAAGTGGATCCGCATTATCGTCTTCAATGGTTAACAACTTTTCATCCTCTTCATCCAAGTTTATTAATTCATTAATTGGCATTTCTTCTATGTCATTCATATCTGCTTTCTCAATTTTACTATCCTCATTAAGAACACTATATTCGTTATTATTTGACAATAAGTCCTTATCATCCAAGTTCTTGTCGTCCTCATTTTCATTTTCTATGTCTATATAAATTTTATTATTTATTTAATAATACAATAATTTGATGTTAATTAACGAAATCTACTACAAAAATTATCCTTACTTTCGTTTACAACACCTTGATGAAGATGTCTAAAATGGTACTAATCTGAGTCAAAGATACTTTCGATATAAGATGTTTGTGAGTGTCTTAGAAAACCCTTGTAAAAGACCCCTTCATGTACAGCGAAAAAATGTTACATTTTTGTATTTCTAAAAATTGTTTAAATATTTTATCGAGAGTCATGTCTATTCTTTTGGTTGTTTTAGCTTTTAGAATTTTTTCAGTGTATGTTTATCCTCAACGTTAGTTTTCTCCATTCAGATGTAATTAATGCAAAGTACTCAGCCGTATGTTCTTGTACAGGTCAGCTCAGATCCCTTTAAATCATTCTGTTATATCCGTGTTCCAATACTACGGTTTTATGGTCGCTCTGAGAAGTATCATTGCATAATGGTTTTTACGGTTATTCTAGAGCAGTGGTTCCTAACCTTTTTATGTTGCTACCCCTGTAACCTGTTAGGAAAACGGATTTTACCCCAACTTAAAAATGCTATAAAAACACACAATGCAAGCGAATTTTAATGTTTATTAATTACAAATTTGTCTTTGCCAAGCAGTTCGTCAGAAAACTGGATACATTGTGAATAAATAGAAAAACACAAATTGCGTAATGAGAGACAATTGAACTTGACTTGTTTAAATCTCAAACTACCAATACGGCCCAGTAGACTGGGTACAGAGACACAGCGCATCGCATGTGCGCATTGTGGAGCTCAAACGAGATAATGTGTCGGAATACATGCTCAACCATTCTCAGTTCAAACTGGTTTATACACGCAGTTTCGATAGCAATAAAGAGTATATGTCACATGAACCAAATGCGTTACTGTACTGTATTTTTTTATTAACAAAGAAGGCATCACTAAAATTTAGTCGATGCATTTTTACCCCTAAAGAATTGCGTTTTTACCCCCCTGGAAGTAATTACCCACAGGTTAGGAACCACTGGATTAGAGGGACGATATTGAAATGAACTCAAAGAGTGTAGAGTTAAGACAGGTGAACCTTAAATATCAATTACTAAAATGAAGAGATATGCCAAATGACTGTAAGATATTCCTCAAAAGGGATATTCCCAGACGGCGCCAGCACACCGTAACTACGCAGCTGCGCAACCCACTCTGTTATCATTTTTGGTAATAATAAATTTTTAATTACTGAATTCAGGTTGATCACAAGTGATCAGATGCATATCATCAGTTCATAAAAAGCATGATTAAAAAAACTAAAATAAAATAACTAAGTACGACAGACTAGTAAACATTTTAAAAAAATTTTCAAACAACATTCAAATATATTATAATATTTTGTAATATTTTATATTCAAACATATAAATATATCGTAAATATTTATATTTTAAAAGTAAATAAGTATTCCAATTTATATATAAATTTTGAAGAAGTATTTATATACTGTATTTATATTTATATATTGCCTTTAACAATATTAATTTAAAAAGTATTTTGATATTGATTTTATAGTTCTATGCAATCAGAATATTTAATTTATTTAATTTTGCAAGGGCGCCTTATCACCCCCAAAAAGATTTTAGTTATATTTAAAATATATAAAAAATAACAATGAAATAAATTTAATTTGAAAATTCGACTCAAATTCAAATTCCTATACTCGTATGCAATAATAACATTATTTAAATTCATCTATTTATTCAGTGTTTAAATCAGTTTAGAAACCAATTAAATACATATTTTTTGAAATCTTTAATGTGTTAAAAATTATTGTTGCACCCCCCAATAAGAATTTCTGGTTGCGTTCCTGATAGCTAGTAATTATTGTGGAATTTTTGTCAAGTATTTCAACCTCATTTTTTGTTATTAATTTGTGATTAACAGGATAGTGTTTGATGTCTGATAATCTAATACTTAGTTGTTTATGAGAAAATAAAACAAAACCACTAGTATATTTTTGATATCGAAAATCGAAAGTGGGTATATTACGGATCCAGTTCCAGTGCAAGATGAAAGTCATGTCAATTTCAATTCATTCATTTACAGATACATATCAGTATTATCCTGGTTTTTGGTCAGCCAGTTATAGTGTTATATATATATATATATATATATATATATATATATATCCATGGAATTTCGAAACCTATTTTCGAAGGCTTTTTACTTCTCTCTTCACATTGCATTCCTCGATCTAACTGATGCGTTTGTCAGCATCTCAATTAATCATATATTAGAAGTTCTCGTAAGAAAAGGTCTAGACTCATTCTCCTGCTCTCTCATTGCAAATCTGTACTCGGATTGTTCATCAACATATACCTGCAATGATTGTACGACTGAAGAAATATCAATCAGAAGGGGGGTTAGACAAGGATGCCCGCTATCAATGTTGTTGTTCAGCGTTGGCTTTGATCCCATTTTGGCTGCACTACAAGATAATGAGGCTTTTGGTATTGACACCGAGGCTGGTAAGATTACTTTTCTGGCATATACACATGGTATTGCCCTAGTTGCAACCAGCAACTCTTGTTTACAAGCCATGGTTTCATCTGCATGTAACATGGTTGAATGGACTTCTATGAAGTTCAACCCATCAAAATGTGGATATTTATCAACTCCTTTTATGAATGAATCAATCCACATTAATAAGATACCAATACCTATAGTCACAGATGAAGGAGGTTACCGTTACCTCGGAGTTGACTTTACCAGGAAGACAAATTTTACTCCTGAACGTCTATTTCTATCAGCTATTAAGGACTTGAAAAAAATAACCAAATTGATACTATTTCCCTGATAGAAAATAGAAGCGTATAGAATCTTTATACACTCACGATTCACCTTCTATTTTCGAAATTATAATATACCAAACAGGGAACTTACGGATTATGGCCACCACGAAACCACGAAATCTATCTTTAAAAGCGGCCTTGACGTGGAAATTCGTCGGCACTTGAAGAAGATTTGTGGAACGGTCCCAATTTCATCCAATGACTACATCTATGCTGACAAGAAAAAGGGTAGTTTAGGCTTAGTTTCTGCCCGAGATGAGTACGCAATACAATCTATAATTAAAGCGTACAGGAACATAGTGTGCTCTGACGAAACATCGCGTCATCTCACCTTTATCAACTTATTCAACACCCTAGACAGATATCACGGTACTAAAAAAGAAGGGACACTCTCTGATTGCCTAAACTGGATCAACACATGTGACAAAGAGAATGGATTTAAATCTTGGGGATCAAGATTCGGAATTCTATCAAATACCTGAAAGGCATTGTCACTCAAATTCAATTTGTCACCAACGAGCTAGGTATTTGTTTAAAAGTTCACATATCCAATGATTCCATGATACTAAGTGAACATTCAATTGACATTATAACTTTCCACTTGCACAGAATCTACAACAAAACGAAATTTGACAAATGGAGTAAACAAAGAATGGCTGGAATGTCAGCATAGGCGAGACATAATGCAATTGCAGAAATCGTCACAGATGCTTTACTTGCAGAGAAACCAATTTTAAAAATCATCATGAATCGAGAGTGTGATTGGTCTGTGTCGGGAAGCCGGATTGATTTACAAGTTTATAACCATGGAACCAAAGAACTCTGGTTTATAGATATAAAAATTCCTTACGACACAATCAAAGCACTTAAAGATGCAAGAGATAACAACAAAAAGAAATATAAAAGTCTGAAAACTGAAGCAAAGGCGGCTCATAAAGGATGGACTGTAATATTAGGAGCAATTGTTGTCGGCTGTTTAGGATCTTGGCCCGCCGATAATGACAACCTGCTTAAAAACAAATTATATCTTTCAGGTACAACTATAAAAAATCTAACCAAAAGGTGCATAGTGTCGAATATCAAATATTCCAACTCGACATGGCATAAACACAATACCGGTCAATATAACCCACTGATGTCAAATGCGGTGACGACAAATCTTACCGACACAGTCACGGCAGCCGGTTAATAGCAATAATCTCCAACACAAGTCAAAGATGCTATAAACAGCGACCACAGCTTTGAGCATTCAATGTATATCCTAGGATATCCTTACATATTTCAACTTGAAATTTTGTCACAATTTTCTTCAAACTTTGCACACTTACTCATTTGCAATGTCAGTAAATGACAATGTGAAAATTTTATAAAAAAACTTTAAAGTCCCAAAACTTGAAAAAAACGAAAAATTCGTAGTTCCTAAACAATATTAATTGAAAAGGATCTACTTATAAATTATAAGTAGTTTAAATTAGTTTTTTATTGTGTTCTGCTTTTGAAATTATTTTTTTAATAAAAATTTTGTTGGCAAAGTAGAGTTCTATCTGCATAAAGAATAAAAATAATTTTTTGATTTACTAGTTTTAGATTGTGTTATTGTTTAATTAAATAATTGAACTCACATATCATAAAGCCCGCAATATCGTACAAGAATATGATGATTTATGCAATTCAACGGCAATTCATGTTCTTAAAGTGAGCAGAGATGGCAAATACAAAAATGCTCTTCACTAGTGTCAAAAGTGGGATTCGTAATAAATGCGCTTTCGATTTGGGAAATCAAAAATATTTGATATCAAGACATATTTGTTGAGTAATTGTTCTTTATCGAGGATTAATTGTAAAAATTCATGAAAAAATAATTCAATGTTACTCGGAATAAATATGCCCAAAAAATAAAAATTGCTTAAAAATTGTGTTTCTAAAAAAACAAATCTTGAAACTTACATATTAATCTAAATATTTCCTTGCGACACAAAATATAAAATTAATTGAATAGAATTAAAATATAAAATTAAAAGAGAATTAAAAATGAAAAATAAACAAATTTTTGTTAGAAAGCGCTAAAAGGAAAAGGTTAATAAACAGTTAAAGACGATGAATTGCATTAAAAGAGAACTACAAAGCATACAACACGCATTTTTAACATGGGGCATTTACCTGTCCCTTCATTGTTTTCAATATTTGCATCTCCTATATTTTCCTCTGCTATTTTATCTTGCTCCGACTCTGTATTATTTTCTAATTCTGTTTGATCAGGATTTTCACTCTCATTAGCAACATTATCAGTACCCTCAGTAACTTCAGTATCTTCCATTACTTTTTTCTCAAATATCACCTGACTCTCCTCTGTTTTACTCTCTTCTGCTTTACTCTCCTCTAATCTACTGTCATCTGCTTTACTCTCCTCTACTTTACTCTCTTCTGTTTTACTCTCCTCTATTTTACTTTCCTCTGCTTTACTTTCCTCTGCTTTACTTTCCTCTGCTTTACTCTCCTCTGCTTGACTCTCATCTATTTGACTCTCTTCTACTTTACTTTCCTCTACTGTACTTGGTTCTTCTCGGTTTTCTTCCGAATCTTTATCAATACTTTTACTCTCTTCAGCTTTACTTGCTTCAGCATCAGTTTTAGTTAAATCCGAACTATCTTTATTTTTTGAGTCATCATTATCTGCAGAACTAATACGATCTTCTTTTGTTTCACTCATGGTTTGATCTTCAGCCAAAGTATTTTCATTTTCTTCTAAATCTGATTTCTGTTGAGAGTGATCTAGATTGAAACAATTTATTATAATCAATACATTTAGCATTACTGATTTAAAATGCCATTCAAATATTGTATTATTACGTACCGAGTTCTACAGATTGTTCAGTTTCTTTTGTTTCTTCAATTGTCTGACCATCTGTTGTTACTTCTTGATTTTCGGCACTTTGCAAATTCGATTCCTCTGGTTTTTCAATTTCCTTTTCATCAGTTTTTGTATCATCTATAGTTTTGCTTTGATCGTCCTCCAGACCTCCAGATTGATTTTGAGTTTCTTTATAAATTAGAATAAAATTCTTCCAGATAATAAAAACAACCTTCAGTTTTCTTATCTTCAGAAATTTCCGGTTCTAAAAAATTATAAATTAAATTCAATCAAAATATTATACTATTTATAAGGTCTAAAACTACGGTTTTTCTATACTTATATGGCGAAATTTACCCATTATTATTCTCTCTGATGTATGGAATAAAGACACTGTTTACCATTATTATCATTTTGAAATATTTAATTTTTATGAACAAATCATACCTGATTCAGCTGGAGGTTGATCTTGATCAACTTGATCATTTTGAATTTCCTTTGATACTGTATCTTCTGTAGCTGTAAAAATAGTAATTTTTAAAAACGCCTTTATTTAATAGAAAATAAAAGAAAGTAATTATTTGAAAAATAATAATAACGAGAATGTCTTAATGGAACACACTATTGAATATATTATATATTATATATTATGTATTATATATTATATATGCCATTTTTTTCAAATTGGACAATTTTTTTCAAATTAGACAAAATTTTTTAATAAACTTTTTTAAAGAAAGAAAATTGCACTTAATAATTTATTTATGAACGTAAGGTGTTCCAGCTGCCGAATTTGTAATATTTCTGGCCATAAGTCTAAAGTATCCCAAATAGTCACTTTCTGTTATTTGACTAACTTCATTCATAATCATTTTAGGTAAATTAATGTTAATATTATTAGTCAATTTAGCTCGAATATCAGATTTTATTTTCGAAAAGAGAATACACTTTGTGGTTTAATAACTACTTTGAATCTGACTTTTTAAAGATGTATTATATATTGACAAATCTTCTTTTAATCTTCATATACAACGTTCATATTGGAGATCCAAAAAAGGAACAAGAGTTAATTCCTTGGTGCCTACTGTTCAGAGAACTCACACATTTGACAGAACATTTATTACATTCACATTTCTTATCATCTTTATGATGATCAACAGTATTACTTTCACTATAATCCATCACTCAATTTTCAATATCTCTCATTATAATCTGAACTTTACTTGAGAAAATTATTTTATTAAAAAATATTTAATTTAAATTTTATTGAATTAAATAAAATATTTCTATAGTCATTTTTAAACATTAATTTGATTTTAATTATTTAAAAATTTACAAAAATAAAATCAATAAAATTATTTAAAAGTTGCAATAATAAAAATTAAAAATTTGGATATTAAATCTAAATTTAAATAAATTAGTTTCAGATTATAAGAATTAAAATATTGATCATTCATCTAATTAGGAAAGGCACAATTCCAAATCAACATACAACATTTAAACACGCAAACACTACACAAGAACATCCACACACACCATATTCCTCACACCTACAACTCGAGGTAGATCAATGTCTTTGATTGGCGCTATGCCAAGGAAGAAAATGAGATATTGTAAAGTGATTAGAAATACCACAGTAAATTCTAATGTTTTTGAAGAGTATTTAGAAGAGCTCTGCAATCATGTTTTAAATGTTGAGAAAATACATAATGCATTTTTATATTGGACAGTGCAAGAGTTCATTCCCAGCAAAAATGGCAAAGTAAAACTGGAAAATATCATTTCTCATTTCATTTTCTTTCTCCTTATTCATATATGTTGAAACTGATTGAAAATGCATTTTCAAAAATAAAATCTGATATTCGAGCTAAATTGACTAATAATATTAACATTAATTTACCTAAAATGATTATGAATGAAGTTAGTCAAATAACAGAAAGTGACTATTGGGGATACTTTAGATTTATGGCCAGAAATATTACAAATTCGGCAGCTGGAACACCATACGTTCATAAATAAATTATTAATTGCAATTTTCTTTCTTTAAAAAAGTATATTAAAAAACTTTGTCTAATTTGGAAAAAAATTGTCCAATTTGAACAAAATATGGTATATATATATATAATATATTATAAATTATATGATATGTATAATATATTATACATATTATTATATATACTACGTATCAACACCTTATTGATCAAATAAATCAGTGTAATTTTTCACAAAACTGTACCAGTGTTCTTGAAACTTTTTAATGAAATTGTGAAAGACATTTATATATTTGGAGTCAAATCATGCTCGAGGTGATTCTTCCAATTCCTATTGATTTTCAAAAGAATCTAAGAGTTTGACAATGAGAGGAAAAATTAAAAGTCAAGAGGTGCTAATCTAAAGAAGGAATAATTAGGATGAGTCAAACAATCCCACCCTAACTCTTGCGGTCTATTTTGGTGAAAAATGGATGAGCATTGCATTGCTGCAAAATCACGTTGCCTTGTATAATGAGTAAATTTTGATATCGCACTGTAGAAACTCGTTTCAAGTAATCTCTGCAATATCTAGTGACCAACTCCATAGACATTCGACTAAATGAAGAACATGATATTTTGGAGGTACGTTTTTGTTTCACCTTGTAAGTGACTTTTTTCATCGTTAAACTGAACTTGTCTGCTTACCTCTAGAGCATTTTCAATGGGAAAATTAAAGTTTTTTAACTTGTAAAATCCCTTCTGAGCAGTTCTTTCGGCAAGAATTTCCTCTCAATACCACACTTTGGTGTTCCTGGATGCTTTACCAGCGTTTACATCTTGAATTTATTCATATAAATGCACGTATTAGAGATACTGATTTTTTTCAACATTACATTCAATTCTGCAAAGGTCTGAAAATATTTTTATTGTTAGATCAAAAACCTTCAAAACAAATTACATAAAAGAGAAACTGAACCTTCCATATATGTGATAGTTTGCGATAAAGGTTTGATGTAGCAGAAAAAAACAATTTAGAAATTCACATGGACTTAAGTTACAACCTATTGTAACAATTCGGTTAAAATAAATACTATAAAAATTATACTAATTGTAGTGCCCTACTTATTATTGTTATTAAAATTAATAATTAGGAAAATTATTGAACTTGATTATTATGAATTTTAATTAATAATTAGAAAATTGTAAATTAAAATCCACAATTAATTAAATCCATAATCCATAATCCATAATAAACAATTTCAATAATTTTCCTAAATATTAAGTTTAATAACAATAATAAGTAGGGCACTACCCTAATATTTGAATAATAATTAATATTAAATTATTAAGCAACATTTATTTCCAAGTTATAGACAATAACTTACAAGAACTGTTGTAAATTTTACTGATTTTAAATTTGTTATTGTTATGCCTTTGTAATATACAAAACCACATCAATAATAACTAAGATATGTATGTGTATATATTTGTAGTTATATTATATTATATATCATGCAATTTATACAATTATACATATATTTATATATTTCCTCTAATTTATAATATTTATATGACAGTATTTACGACACTTTATTAATATTATATAACACTTTTTATCAGTATTTATATATTATATTAATCATTTTATATTTTTATTTATATATATACAAAATTAGACTTATTATTATTTATATATGTCATTAATATACACCGCCCTACCAAAAGTCACCGACCACCGGTGTGTTCGCAGTAATGAGAGATTATGAGAATTTTTAAACGAATGATATATTTACAAAAAATAGAATGTATAATATTAA
>MQRK01231167.1:30537-41158 GCA_001938485.1 Girardia tigrina
GTATTATTCAAACAATTCAATAGAAAATTGCTGATGATGATTTTTTTAAAAATCGAAACATGTCCAATAGTTGTATTAAAAAAGCTTTAATCAAATTATATTTTCGAAATATATATTAAATATTATTCATTACTATTCGTTTATTTTATTTATTTATTTTTACTGTTAAAAGTATATTATTTGGTAAGTTTGATTACGATTTATCAGTTAGTTTATTTTTACATGCATAATTAATGTATACAAAAGCCATTAAGTTAAAATGATAGTATTAAGAACCTCCATATGACTTTTAACATTTTTCTTATTACAAGTTTGATTGTCCTCGTAAGATAGCATCAGTCTATTAATTAAGGACTTTGATCTTATTATCTGATCGAATGGAGAATTAAATAAATTGTTAAAATATTTACTCAAAATATTAATGGTTAAAAATTTATACGATTATTAATTATTTAAAAAATATTAATTCAATTTATTTATTTAAAAATTGTAAATAAAATTAATAAACTTATTTAAAATTTTACAATTATTTTAAATTAGAAATAAATTTAAACATTACATATTTTCAGATAATAAGAATTCAAATATTAATCATCCATCTGGGTAGGAGAGACACAATCCCAAATCAACATACACATTCAAACACAAAACATCAAACATTCAAAATATTCCTCACAGATAGTGCATAAGTTTCTTAAGAGAATGCTCTTCTCTATCAGTAATTTGAATTCGAAGATGGGAAGCCCAGATTTAGGGTCACATAATACGTGTTTTGATAACTATTTAAATCTCCGGATAAAAATACAATAGATTTCTTATATTGTCAAGATAGTTTAAAAAATTGGGTTCTTTTACAGAATAAATTTGTTAAAAATAAATAATATTAAATTTAAAACAACAACAAAACTATTTAATTATTTTACAATCTTTAAGTAAAATCTACCTATCTGGATAAGTGTCGTTGGCAACTCTTGAATCTTTTGGACCGATTACCGACCGCCAACCTCGAATGGCATCTTCCCGAGAAAGAACCATGAATAAGGAAGGTCCACTAATAATATATAAATAAAAAGATTTAATTTAATCAAAACAAAAACAAAATGAGGAATGACTCATTACCAATGAGTATATATAATATTATTTTTTGTAACACCAATATCTTGTTATTTTATGTAACTAATAATAACTTTTTTAAAAGTTTGAAAGTCAAACTACGTCTGAACAGTCACTAATGATCGAAGGTTAACAACAATTGATGAAATAAAAATCATTTATATATCTTATACTATCATATTATCAAATATTATAAATGAAATATATAAAATATATTCAAAAAGATTAGTAAAAATTGAAGTATCATCATGGACAACATAATTCAATACAACGATTTTAAAATAAATTAATAATGATTAATGACGAATATTATGGTACACTTAAATTGATGTGATTAATTATTAATTGTAAATTCAATAAATAATTAATTTAGAAATTTATTCATTTTGATTAAAACAAATTAGAAATTTGTTTAATTTTTACTGAAATAGAGAATAAATATTTTATTTTATAAAGGACAAATGTGATATTGTAATTATGTTGACCAGGCGCACAGGCAGAAAAATATTTCGGGAGATATAATATTACATAATCAATCTGTTATTTTGATTTTCAAATTTAGAATAATTAAAATTATTTATTATTAAACTGTTGAAATTTATATTACCATCAAAATACCACATTCAACAACTTTTATTAGAAATAAACTAACATACATTTATAGAATAATTATAGAAGCATAAGTCTTTTGGGGTTCATCGCCATAGTTTCTAAAATATTCAATTAAAAAAACTTTAATGTAATTAAGATCAACATTCAATTTTTTCGGTGGGGGGATTTTTTAGATTTGCAAAAATATTAATTATTTTGGATGGTTCACCTTTAAAACTAAAGGATTTTAACTTATTCTTATTAATATTCAGTTAAAACACTTAAATGTAATTAAGATCATATATTATGGAGAGTTCACATTTTAAACTTAAACATATAAGCTTGTTCTTATTATTATTCAGTAAAAAACAAATAAACGCAATTAACATTAGAATTAATTTTTTTCAGGGAATGGGATTTTTTTAATTTGCAAATATTAATTATTTTGGATAGTTCACATTTATAACTTTTACACATTTTAACTTATTCTTATGTAATAAATTCAAACTTTTCGGGGGGAATTATCTCCCTAATCCCCTCCTGCTTTCGCATCTGATGTTGACCAAATATAATTATTTGAATTGAATTTTAAAAATTAAAAACGTCAATAGGAAATTAGAAACATAATTCTTCAAAAAAAGAATTTTAAATAGATGAGTAACTTAAAAATTGATCATAAAATACCAAAATTTTATAAAATAAAAAATAATCAATAAAAAGTTAATTTCTTATTAACACATGTGTGATATTTTGTTTAAACTTTATTTATTTATTTGTTTACTCAATTTTATTTGACATAATATATTGTTATTTAAATGTTTTAATTTTGAAAATCAACCAATTTCCTATGATTCTCTTCTTCAAGAGACATCTTGGTGCCTTCAGTAAAGACGACGTTTTATTAGATCTGCCGTTTGGATAACTTTCTTATCTTTTAATTTGCATTTATTTAAATATTTTAATGCTAATTTAAACAACAGTGGGTCAGAAAGAAAATCACGTGTAGTCATGTTGTCACTAAATCTTAAGCTTCAATTTAAGGAAATTTTTAATAATTTAATTAGTTGAGCATTGATTAAAATTTTAGATGGATAATTTTAAATTTCAAATATTAAACATTAAACTAATAAATCAGTTACCTTTGCATATGAGCAATAAGTTCATTGAAGTAGTCTGCTTCCTTTTGATCTGAATAGAATTCTTCAGCTAATTGTTTATCCATTGAAATCTTTTTAGATTTAACAATTTTGAATCTGGCTTCATGAATTCTATTAATTATTTCTTCTTCGTTTTCCATTCCATCTGGTTTGATAACCGCAATTGTCTGTTCAACTGGGAAGAAGTACTTCAGTTCAACTTCAGCAGTTTCATCAGAATCCGACCCATGAAGAAGATTAATTTTAATATCATCTTTAGAAAACTGGGCTCGTAAAGAATTAGGATCAGTTTCTTTCGCTTTTTCTACATCTTTAGGTCCAAGCATTCCTCTCCAACCGATTACGGCATTCTAATAATATTATAAATTATTAAAATACATTTCTTAATGTGAGGAATATTTGATGTGTGTATGTTCTTGTGTAGTATTTGCATGTTTAAATGTTGTGTGTTGATTTGAGATTGTACCTCTCCTAACCAGATAGATGATCAATATTTTAATTCTTATAATCTGAAACTAATTTATTTAAATTTAGATGTAATATTCAAATTTTTAATTTTTATTATTGCAACTTTTAAATAATTTTATTGATTTTATTTTTGTAAATTTTTAAATAATTAAAATCAAATTAATGTTTTAAATGACTATAAAAATATTTTATTTAAACCAATAAAATTTAAATTAAATATTTTTAATAAAATAATTTTCTCAAGTATAATTCAGATTATAATGAGAGATATTGAAAATTGATTGATGGATCTAAGTGAAAGCAATACGATTGATCATCATAAAGAGGATAAGAAATGTGAATGTAATAAATGTTCTGTCAAATGTGTGAGTTCTCTTAACGCTTAAGTTTATTTGTTAAAATGTTTATGACAACCTAATATTAAAACCTTATGCTAGTCGAATTGACATTATCTTTGATGATATTTGATTCGGAATACAGAGTAGTTATGCAGAAAGCAGCCAGCCCACAATTAGGTATTTTTACAGTTTTTTTATGTACAATGAATTGAGAATTGTCTAATAATGTACTGCTGAAAACAGGCTTTTATTATTGAACAGATTTAAATAATTATATAAGAGATAAAGTGGCTCTCTCTCATTTTGTATATTTTGTGATAAGGTGACTTTCTGCATAACGACGCTCAATTAGAAATCATAATTTCACACAACAATTTTATTAATGAAAATTACATACGAATTTAATCATTTGCCTCAAATCAATTTATTAAATTTTCCTTAAAGTCAAATTTCTACTTTTTCATAAATTTATTTAACTTTCAATATTATTTAATTTATTTCTGAAATTTATTACTTTTATTAAAAAAAATATTTAACTTAACTTTAATTTCTTTAAAAATAATTACTTTAGTTCTACATAAAAAAAATTATCTGAATTATTATTTTTTTTAAAAAATTAGTTTAATTTTCTTATTTTAAAATCTTTACTAAATATTTTCTTTTTGAAAATATATCGGTTTTAATTAACCTAAACTTTTTAACTTACGATTTTTTGTTTGTTTTAATTATTATAAAGTTTTTTTAGGTTTTTTTAAAAATATTCTTTTTTTATTTTTTAGTTTATGTATTATTTTATATATACATAATTATTTAATTTTTGAAAACATGGAAGAAAGAGACCAAGAGGGGTATAACAAACCTTTGATAATATTGAATATGATAAAAGGTTTGTTATACCGCTCTTGGTCTCTTTCTTCCACGTTTTAAAAATCTATTTAATTTTTGTTTAAATTTTAAATTGATAATTTTTACAAATTATTTGGAAAAATTGAAAATTTTTACTAACTCATAAAATATAATTAGTTAAGGAAATTAATGTCGTTTTTATTATTATCAGTGCACAGAATTGTGAGTAAAATGGTAAAGCACGTCATTTAAGAAACATTGGAATACGTTGATCGAATTTAGTAATAAAATGAATAATAAATAATAAATTACCTGTTTTTCTAATGCTAATGCTAATAATGCTCCTTTCGACATTTCAGTGATTAGCTCTTCAAAGAATGGTTTTTCCTTGTGTTGTTTATAAAACAGGGCAGCATCTTCTTTTGTAAGCTGGACTTCTTTTTGCATGGTAATTTTAAATCCAGCATTGCTGATTTTTTCAATAATATTGTCTCGATATTCCATATAAGCCGCTGGGCGTATTAAAGCTAGAGTTCTTTGAACGTTACTCTCTTCATGCTTCTTTGTAGCAACCTTCGGAATCATAAAATCAGGAAAGAAAAAGGCCAGTTCTCTGTAATTTTACTTATTAAATTACAATAAAAACAGAAATCAACCTTTGAGCAGTCTCCCTATCATCTGCTCCGTGAATTGCGTTTTCAATTGAGTTGGTTCCATAAATTGCTCGAATACTTAAGTAAAATAAATTTATTATGATTTTTGTTTTAGAGAGAATATTTATTAACTATTTCATTATTTTATATCAGATTTTGTATCACTTAATAATTTCTAATTTTGCATAAGGTCGTAATTAAAAGTCATTTTAATAATGAGAAAACTTCAAGAGATTTGTTTGTGATAAAAAATATCGATAAAAAGACAATATGATTTTCGAAAATAAATATAAAACAATATATAGAATAAATGTTAATAGTAAAACAAACAAAAAAAAGAAAATTGATGAAGAATAGATTTTGGGTACAACAAACTCAATTTGATAATATTTCCCTGTCAGAAATTTTAAAAAATGCCAATTTATAATCTTGATTAGAAACTGAACGCCATTTTTCAAAATTTATCGTAATTAATTTCGGCGGATTACCCGCCATCTTCAGACTAAATTAACATTAGATTGTGTAATTAATTATGTAATAAATGCTCTATTTGAAAATTTTTACCAGAGAAGTTGAGTGTGAAACTTGAATATTAATTTTTGTATCCATATATCTTATTAATAAGGCCCCATCCGTTACTTTCTCCGATAATACGATTCATCATACCATTTCCCGTAATACAAATTATAACCAACTTGAATCAAGGTATATCTTATCGATTCCTTATTCAGAGGGCTTTAAACATTTAAAATCATCAATTTAGAAAAGTTTGATTCCGAATACCATGAATCTAAAAATTGTTTCACAATCATAAAATTCGTGATATGTTCAGCAATAAATCACCCACTCCTCTCGGTTTGTGCTCCGATCTTGTTTATAAATATAATTGTAATGAGTTAATGCCACATATATTGGAGAGACATCTTGTCATCTCTGCAAACGGATCAAAGAGCCCAGTCGATTGGATAATGAGAGCGAAATTGCTGAACATAATTTAAAATGTAAAAAGAAAATCGAAGAAAATGATTTTCAAATTTTGTGTAATCGATTTAAAAACTGGAATAGAGTTACGTGTGAGGCCTTATTAATAAGATCCATAGATCCAAAAATTAATATTCAAGCTTCACACTCAACTTCTCTGGTAAAAATTTTCAAATAGAGCATTTAGTACATAATCGATTGCGTAACCTTCGCTTTCATATATAGGGTGCAAAACTAATGTTAATTTAGTCTGACGACGGCGGGTAATCTGCCGAAATTAAATACAATAAATTTTGAAAAATGGCATTCAGTTTTTAATTTCCGTGCCAGTTTAGTAAATAATATTAATTAATCAAATTTAATAAATATTAATTGATTTTTTACAATATTTGTTAGGAAAACAAAATACTTTAGAAAAAAAGGTTTAATTATTATTATATAAATTTTCAAAAATGTATTCTAGTAACCCCAATTCTTTTGAGGAAGAGAATAAAAAATTACATTTATGGTATGATAGGAATTCGAAATATATAAAATAAAAGATTGTGTTATTAAAAATAATATTGTATAATAGAAATAAGAAATAAAAATTCAATTATTTACATGACACTGTTAAGAAAATAAAACGAAAAGCTCAATACATTAAGAAAAACAAAAGTTTGTATGAAATATAAAAAAGATATTCAAGTAATGAGATATTCAGTTCTTTCGGTGTTATGTCTTATCCCATTCAAAATTTTCCAGAATCAACAAAGATGTTTATTTGATACCACCAAACCAATGATCCATCCGATCCCAAATATTTTCAAATTCAAAAGATGTCTAATTACAGTTATTTTCATGTGCAACATCAGATCATTCGTTTACTATTCTATCAATTTGTATTTGCTTCAGACACTGTATTTTTCTGTTTGTCTTGTTTCACTTGTTTCTAATAATCCATAGGTTTATACAGCATTTCCGTTCCTACAAAAACCGCTGCAAAAGGAACCAGTGTTATCTTTACGTTGTTGGGCATTTTCCCGCCAAATCGCGATGAAGCACGGGTGTTTTTTTAATTTTCGCTGCAAACTAGTCTTTCCGTAAAATATTTACAATTTACGATCTATTTAATATTTTTCAATGAAACTTTCAGTGTTTTACTTTAAAAGATGTCTACATTTAAGTACGAGTAAAGTAGGCTCCTGCGCTGTACTATATAAAAGGGTATGAGGAGTTTACTCGTTTCCCGATAACAATATATTGAATGAACAAAATTGTTTTGGAGGTATAGGACTAAATCTTTTTAAAGTGAATAATACACATAATTGTTTTATTAATAAAATATAAAAGAAAATAAATTAAAAAGTTTATTTTATCAATATATTTTAACCCTTTGTAACTCAATATCTTAAAAAACATAAATATTGTGTGAAACAGTAGCTTTTTGTAAATAATGAAACAGGTATTTTTTTTGTTTTTTATTTATTTTTAACATAAACATATAAAAAATTATAAAAAAGGGAGTGTTACAGTTCAATGTGACAGAACTGTCACAAACATACATTTCTTTGATACAACAATATTTCAATTTATTTTATATAACTAAGTAAATATAATCCAAAATAATCAATTTACCATTGTGTTTTTTCAAAAATATCAACAATATCAATAGCACAAATATTTTTATTTTTTAAAGAAATTTGCATGCGCGCACTCCACACAATGTAATAGAGAGAACTGTTAAATTCATCATCCTACCACCAACGCCACCTGTAGGTACTATAAATCACCGATGTTTTATAGATCGGTGTGTAACAGATATGCAACAGTGATTTAAAATGTGATAAGTTAATAGTTACAGAAGTGTCACACCATGTTACGAAGGGTTAAGAAAAGCAAGTGAAGGGCAACATTTACACTTTATAGACAAATTATCTAGATTTAATTCTTTAAAATTTTGTATTTTTATTAACGCTTTTCAGGCTGAATTTAGCGTTAAATTAGCGAAGGTCAGTTGACAAAACACGTACTCAAATAATTTGTCTATTTGTCTATCGATCAGGAAAAAAATGTTATTCGTATTTTTCAATCGATGCCTATAAAGTATTAAAATGAAACATGATTCCATATGACATCAAAAGTCAGAAAAAAGTTAAAGAAATATATTGGAACTAAAATGATGATACTTATTTTCACATTTGCACTTTACCGATTATTGTCAAACTATCTAAGTAAAATTTTCTATTTTTAAAAAAATCATCTTTATACTTGCTATTTTCTTAACTATCAAAGTTCTTCTTTTCTTAATTCCTCCTTTGACTGATGACAATCTAATGCAGTGGTTTCCAACCTGTGGGCGTTTCCAAGACTGCAGCAAGGAGGGCATGTATCTGTTTCCAAAATATCATTTTCGAATACAAACCAAAAAAATCGAATAGGTGTCACAAAAAATGAATCAACAGTTTTTTTAATGGGGAGCGCACCAATTTTTTTAAAAGGGGGACGCCGATACAAAAAGGTTGGAAGCCACTGATCTAATGCTTTAATTAATTCTTTACAATCTTCAATCAAAAGTGATTGCACTGGGTAACAAAAAAATATTTTTTGAAAATTGTTCAGGGTTTTCCAGCTGAATTAGACTAATTTTGATGTTCTGAGTCCGAAAATGACCTTGGTTTTGCTCAATCAGGTCAGGTTTTTTGGTTACAGAAATTTTAAAATAATCGATTTTTCTTTTAAAAAAATGTTTGCTGATCATCAGCTAAGAAACCCCTGACGATTTTTTCCGTTTTCCTCAAGAAATAAAAGTCCACGTATCCAAATTCATTCAGTTTTCATTTAGTCCATCAAATTTGATAAACATAATAATACATAAGATTAGTATAAGAATGAGCGTTACGTGACACAAAAGTTGAGAATTCACGGCATAAATCGTCGTTTCTTCGATTCTCGTGTGTGAGCAGCTGCGGGGATGTCTCTCTTCCGCTGTCCCACCTCCCCTAGTACCTCTCCTCCATTTGACGTATGTCCTGATGGAACCTTTCTCTTTCTCGTCGCTCATCGCCCCAAGATTTTCAAGAAAGTTCTCCCTATGTGAGAACAGGAAGTACATCTTTATACTCATCAAACAACCGAGTTTTGGAAGGCCTCTATTAGGTGCTGATGAGTCTGTCAGGGTTTACTACCTTCGTGTTCCCCAGGAATTTGTTCAACAACTGCACAAACGATTTCCACGAGGTGCACTCTAGCGTGTTCATGGAGTTTTGGAACTGTGTCCTTTATGAGCTACCGTATCTGAGTCATCAATGATGCCGGCCTTCAGATTTTCAAGATCAGTCGAGGAAAGGCTCGGCACAGGTGGCTAAAGTACCTCTCATACTTGTCCAGAGCTGTTCCATTAATCCAGCTTCATGTGTAGCGGTGGGAGCAATATCTTCTCCTGGTCAACAAGAGGTTCGTTTATGATGTTTCTCGTCCCAGGTACTAACTACTCTCGTACCAGCCACAGTTTCTTTACATAGTGCTGGGCTCTGTCTCGACTGTCCCACATACATATAAAGCATGAGTACTTCATGAACCTGGACTGCTGACCAAGTAAAAAGTTCACCATCTTTAAGTCGATGCAGATCATCCATTGGTGCTGCTCATATTGGATATTGTCGAACACGTACTTCACTGATTCATACTTCTCTTTGAGAGTTGTGGAGTACGAAAGAGAGATTGAGGCGAACTGGTCCCCATTTTGGAGGATATATATATATATATATATATATACATTAGGGTGGGTCGAAAAATTTTTTTTCTTCAAACATGCCTAAAACGTTTTGCTTATGCTAGAAAATGAAATATCCGTGCAAAAGACTGCTGTTTAAAAGGGTTTACAGGTCCCAACTTTTGTTTGTATGTATTAGTACTATCCCAGTAAAAATGCTCGCACACGAAACAAACAAACGAAAAGCAGCCCTACAGGAAAAGAAAAACAAATGAAAAATGAAACAATGGACACTGAAGTTAACGATCTACATCCGACCTCAAGAAGTGACACGGAGAGTGAAGCCGCTAGTGATGAAAGTAAAGATAAGTTAGACAATTCAACAGAAAGCTCAGAGTCAAGCGTAGAAGAATGTCATGAATTTCAAAATAAAAGACATTATCCTGAATTAAGTAAAGCTATTGACAGATGTGGTTTGAGCAACAGAGACACGTGTTTGCTAGTACACGCTTTTCTGAAAGATATGGAACTGTTATTCTCTCAAAAAATCATCGATCCCGCAAAATTACGGCGTCAGAGAAAGTACTGGAGGGAGAGAGAAATTGAACAGCATTCAGCAGAAGCGAAAAACTTGATTTGCCTCGGTTTCGACGGGAAACAAGATTCCACCTTACTTCATGGAAGGATCCTAAAAGAGGAGCATTATGTGATTGTCGCCTTTCCAGGGGAAACATATATCGATCATGTTGTACCTCAAAGTAGTAAAGCTGTGGATATTGG